>JASAUF010000364.1:600000-885000 GCA_030180095.1 Magnolia changhungtana | reverse complement strand
TCAGAGGTCGGTGAGAAACACGTGAACGTTGGATGTGGACAGCCGACAATTTTTTTCTAGCCGTCCATTTCTTCCTATACTAGATACTAACCCCGTAAATGAACTATATATCTTGATTTTTTAAGGAAAAGAAACACTCACCGTTTAGACCACGAAAACACATGTGCCAAAAATGCACAGGTGGTCCATTTGTGTATGGCTGTTTGGATCGTAAGTTACTTAAAATAAGTTACTTCTGCCTTAAGTAACTTATCTTGATTTCTACTTATTAAGCTAAAGTGATTAAGTAACTTTAAGTAAAAAAGTTACTTATAATTGATCATAAACCTAACTTACTTATTTCAAACAAGTTACTTATCTTTGCTGTACGTAGAAAAAATAAGTTATTTGGTGGTATTCAAACGGGCCCTTAGCAAACTTGAGATTTTATTAATTTTTAAGCTGGATCAAATTGGGCTGAGGCCCAACTATTCTTAGGCTCAGACTTGAGCATTTTTATGCTAGGCTGTTGATGCGCATGGTCCAGGCTCAGACCTTGGGCTTTGCATGTCAGGCCCAGACCGGCCCATTGACACCCCTAATCATGGTTATGAAATTAAGACTCTCATGGAAATAGAGATCACCATCGCCAATCAGGAAGGCTTTTCAGAGCCCAACACAACATGTATCACTGCAGCCGCCCTCCACATGAAAGGTGGTGTAAGTATCACAACATCTACGCGCTCGACGTTATGCTATAGGAATTATCTCTATGTAGATGAATTTGGACAGGGTATTGATTAACATATGATGGATATGTGAATTTCCTTCACGGGTTACACACTTGCCATGCCACTTCTCAGATCATTTTCCTCTTTTTTTTTTTCTTTTTTTTTTTTTTTTTTTTTGGGGGGGGGGGAAGCTCCTGTTGTATTGGTAAACTAAATTCAGGTATTTATATATTTGGGTGGTGGCTGACAAAAAAAAAAAAAAAAAAGAAAAAGCCCCCACCTATTATATCCAACTTGTACATTCCAAAACTGCAATCACCCGGCTGCAAACCTAAACAGAACAGACAAATAAACTGCCAAGCCTCTACGAGCTGCGGCCAACGTAACCAAGCCAACGACTTGAGCGGCCCCAGCAAGGGAGCCACAATCCTACCATCACCAAGAACTGCCCAAGATAATCCGAACCTTCTTTGCCAAATCATCTCCCTCCCAGCAGAAATACTTCTGCGCAGGGCAGCTAGGGGAAATGAAGCGGACTCCATGCAGGGCTAGCTCCAGAGCAGGCTGAGCAGGGCCCATCTACAAAACGAACAGGAGCAGACACCCCAGCCCTCCCTGCCAATGGGACACTGCTGAAAAGCCCCTCCCCGATAGGCTGGCACCGGCAGAGAAGCTGACCAACCTCCAGCCTCTGACGGACAGCAGCGACCTGAGAGCTCACCGGGCTGAGAACGACCAGTCTCCAGCCTGCCTCCAGCCTCTGGGGGACAGCAGCGATCAGCAAAGCAAAGACCCAAAGCAGACTGCTCCTGCTCCACCTAACCCCCAAATATTCTGAGACCGGGTAAGGAGATTTAGATCCTGATGGCATTGGGTCTCCTGACAGCCCCGAGACCCACCGAGTCCAGGAAAAGGAGACCCCGCACCAGAGTCGGGAGCTCTGAAAAGTTCTGGATGAAAGAGCCAGATTGAATCTCGCTACCCCTGCGAGCCATATTATTAGCTGGATCATTTCCTTTCCTAAGGATGTGCACAAAACGAACTTGGCCTCTAAGCTTCAATCTCTGGATTCTGACCATCCAATATCCCCATTTCCAGCTCGGGGCGGCTCTGCCATTTAAGAAATCTAGCACTAGCAGGGAATCAGATTACACCACCACCTTGAACGGCCCGGAGAGAAACAAAATGATAACCCGTCATGCACCGCCTTAAGCTCCACTCCAATGTTGGATCCAGATCCATAACCTTCTAAGAATGCAAAGATAATTTCTCCCTTATCACTCCTACAAACACCCTCTCCACCATATAGCCCCAGGTTGCCCCTAGCTGACCCATCAACATTAACTTTGAACCAACCTGGGGAGGGCCTGACCCATTTCACGATCCTTGAAGCAACTAGAAAGAGGACAGAAGAATTCGACCCCCGGACCAGGGAGCGGTCTGCCAAACATGTCAGCCACCTCTTAATGCGCACAATGACATCGGGAACTGAGGTGGGCCAGCTGTCAAATCTAGTCCTGTTTATGGACTTCCAGATTTCCCAAATAATGATGCAAGGCACTAACATAACTAGAGTAGGAACTTTCTTATGCGACGAAACAGCTATCCACCAATATTGGTACATCCTAGCCACAATAGATTCGGCCCTACCAATGAACACATTCTTAAGAGTAATTGGGAGATGACGTGTGATGCCGCACCGAGGCTTACTGTATATTTAAAAATGAGAAAATTAAAGTTTGCTCTTTGAAACCCACTCGTGGTTCGGACAAATGGCTAATGTCCTGGGCTTGCTCCCCATAGCGCGAGTTCCATTCTCCTCTCCCTACTTTATCCGATGGACATGGTTTGTAAGTAATTGCATGCATTGGAAGGGAATAGTCTCGCCTTAAAAAGGAGCAGGGATACCCTACCATCATCCAAAAAGAAATACGAGAGTTTTGGGGATGTGTTCAGGAACTTTGTTGAAAGTGGAGAATGGTCTTACTTTATGAAATTCTAGGCAAGGGTATGTTATTCTTGAAGAGGCCAAGTCAAAGGTAGTGTAAGGTCTCCTTCAAGAGAAAATCTTCGGGAACCAAAAATCTCATAATGTCCATGCAAGACAATGAAGACCTACTAAGGTACTCAGGACAGAGAGGATGTAAGGGAAAATTACGGCTTTTAAATTCTAATTTTACTGGCTATCATTCGGATAAATTCAAAGAAGAACCGATCCCAAAAAGAAAAAGAAAAAGAAAAAACAAAAACCTCTTTGAATTGGATGCATTATATATAAAACCATGCATGGTGCATGGACTTTCTTAACTAACTCCCTATTACCTATCAGGCTCTACAATCATTGCCTGCAAGAAAGTATAGACTAAATCAATGGTGCACATTCAAATGAAAATATAATTTTATGGATGAGATGTCTAGAATCATACATACATAGCAGTTTTTGCACCAAGGGATATCCATGCTATAGCCCCAAGATTCTTGCTCCAAATTTCCCAATGGATCAACCACATATTCATTTAGGCAATGCTAGTCATCTATAGTGTAGGGATAGCACGCAGGGGTTGCCAATTGCAGGGTTATGCCGAGCTTAGAGCTCATGTCCATATATTGAGGCATCATCCCATTGGTAAGTTTCCAGTCGAATGAATGGAGAAAAGATGCCAATACTAGCTGGACCATCCTAAATGCAAGTGGTAAGCTTGGGCAAATCCTCCGGCCTGATCCAAATGGTATGAGTTTGAAATCTTGGCCTTTGAAGTCAATGTCACCGTCCAAGAAGTAAGAAGGATGCCGGTTCAGCCCAAATGTCGGGATCTCTTCCTATGGCCCACACGCTCATTGTAATCTAAGAACACTTGGGTATGGAAAAACCTTAGACTTTCACATCAGCTATGGTTCTGCAAGGAAAGAGCGGACCCGGTGGATGCAAACGCAAGGTTTCCTTCAGGATGCAAAAACTATGTTACTATTTTATTTTGTTCATTTTGGTAATTACTATATATTCAAGTTCTTATTGAGGTTGAGGCGTCACAGTCTCTCAGATAACATCTTGAATAGAGTTGTGAATGTCCAATCAATTTCGTGTGTTGCTCGCAACCAAGTAACTAGTAAGATTATCAAGTTGCCGACCAGGCAAAGGGAGAGAAAATGGTCACCTACCTCTAGGAGGCGAAAGACCTTATCGGGAAATTCAGTAAATGCGAAGTTATCCTGGTCCCTCGAAAAGAGAATTCCTGAGCAGATGCTTTAACAAATCTAGCAGCTGTGGCCGATGATGACATCGCCAAATCAATACGGATTGAGTTCTTGCCTGAGCCCAATATCGGTCGACCTGATCCCAAGAAAACACTTCCCATCATCTCGACCCCAAGTTGGATGGACCCGATCATGGATTAACTCCAAAAGAACAAGCCGACCATCGACAAGCTCGAGGCACGGAAGATTCAAAACAGAGCAGGTCGGTACACCATGATAGGGGACGTCCTCTATAAAAGAGGATTCTCCTTACCATACCTAAGATATCTCCAAGCCAATGAGGCAAAGCCTGTTCTGAGGGAGATCCGCGAAAGCATCAGTGGTAATCATTTGGGCGGTAGAGCACTCATCCATAATCGAAATCGGAAATAAATCCCGTAATTCTATGCACGCGCTCGATAGAACCTTTGATGGGACTTCGATAGCTTAGATAAACTGTCGATGGCATCGAACTCCTTCAATGGCATCAAGAAAACACCAAATCATTCCAGCAACAAAACATGAATTTCTTTCAATTGCATCGAGCATCCTTCAATGACATTGAACTCTGCTCGATGGCAGCGATAGACCCTGCTATTTATAGATTTGAGACATCAACATCAATCTCCAACATGTCTTCAATCTTCATTCTTCATATCTCATTTTCCTCATCTTTAATTATGTCTTGCATCATATCTCGCTTTACCATCACTTCTCGTGCATACTCCATCTTTCTTTACGCATTCGCCAAATCCAAAGAAGTAGCAAAGAACTTGAACTTCTCTATGGGAACCATGCACCTTAGTGAGCATGTCATTTGGATTCACGCTAGCTTGTGTGAATTTTCTCTACAGTCATGCCTCGTTCCTCAAGTATTTATCGGATAAAATGGTGACACACATCAATATGTTTAGTATGTGAGTGATAAACAGAGCTTATAACAAAATTAATACTTTCACTATCACAATTAACTGACACAACTTCCTCAAACGCTTTTATCGCCGTCATGTACTCACCTTCGGTTGTGGAAAGAGCCACCACAGACTGAAGCTTCAACATCCAACTAATCGCTCCACCCACTAGCACAAACAAGTAAGTGAAAGTCAACCTTCTATTATCCATACTGCATGTGTAATCATATATAATCCACATAGCCTACTAACTTGGCTCCTGATTTCTCAGATGATAAGATGTAGTCCTGCATACCTCGAATGTATCGAAGTAGTCATTTCACTGTCTCCCAGTATTGCTTCCCAGGGTTAGACATATATCTGTTAACAACACCCACTGCATATGAAATATTCAGTCTCGTACATACCATGACATGCATTAAGCTGCCAGCTGCACTCGAATAAAACATATGAGACATAAGCTATTTTTCTTCAACTTTTTTTGGACACTGTTCCGAAGAAAGCTTAAAATGAGCCACGTGGTGAATGCCGACCGACTTTGCCTTGTCCATCCGATACATTTTCAAGGTATTCTATCGAAGATAACCATAGCTTACTACTCTTCCTGTCTCTATGTATATCAATGCCGAGATCCCTCCTTAAAGCCCTTAGATCTTTCATGTTAAATATCCCTGATGATTGAGTCTTCAGTTAGTTGATCTCAAACATGTTGTGGCTGGCAATATGCATGTCATAAATGTAAAAAATTAGAATAATTAATTTCTCATCACTCAGTGTCTTGTAATAGAAATATTGATCATATCCACTCCTGGTAAACCTCTGACTCATCAAGAAATAATCAAACATTTTATACCATTGCCTAGGCAACTATTTCAGGGTTTTTTTAACCTACAAATCTTATTCTCTGCACCTTGTATTTCATAACCTTTTGGTTGCTACATGTAGATCTGCTCTTCTAATTCTCCATGAAGGAAAGCAATCTTTATATTTATCTACTCTAGCTCGAGATCGTATTATGCAACCAACGACAACACGAATTTGATAGATACTTGCTTCACAACCATTGTGAATATCTCAATGAAGTCAACACATTTTCTTTGAGCATATTCCTTCGCTACCAACCTTGCTTTGTAACTATCATGTTTCTTCTTAAATATCCACTTGCACCCGATCGCTTTACGGTTGATGAAAAGCTCCATCAACTCCCACATTTTGTTCTTGTACAATGAGTCCATCTCATCATCCATCGTTGTTTTTCACTTTTCAGCATCTTTCTCATCAAGAGCCTCTTGACTAGTACACGGATCTCCATCATTTGTAATGAGGGCAAATGTGATATTTAGTCATCCCTATACCTCGCCGATAATGTAACGCTCCATACTTTTTGGTACTCAGGTGTTATTGTTAACCTAGGTTAATACGAATATATAATACCATGCCTGGGTCACCTTTGAATGGGTCAAATGGAATATAAACATCAAGCTGGGCCATAAAGGTTTCAATAGTGGGCTTCCCCATCACCACCATTTCCTGTGTTTTTCACCAACTTTAGTTCGAATCGTCCTCTGTTTTTGGATCTGGTCCTAAAATGATGTCTTTTAACTTATGGACGGAATGGATTTTATACTTGCATCATGGTGGACCCACAAATCTCTGGTAGTGCACAATCTTCCTACAATAAGTGGGGTAGATGGTTAGCATTGAAAGCATTCGGAACCATCAATATGTTCTGTGATAATGTCACTCATATAGGAAGTCAATACCATTAAAATGGAGGGTATCACCATTTGGACTATGCTTGTTAGATATCAAGCTAATCTGTTGACTAAGCGGGCTGAATTTGTTTGATCAAACTATCAGTTTTCCATTGATTCCGTCGGCGTGGCCCACTTAATGATCAGAGTGGTCCGTTGTTTTTGGTGGGTGATCTTGTTGGTGGGGTTTACTTTTTTCATGGAACTAATTTCCTTGACTAGACGTCGATTGCGTTGCCCTGCAGAACATGCTCGGTTGTCACTTGGAAAGGAATGCTATACAACAGGTAGTGTAGAGGCCATGGCTACAACTGAGTTTCGGGTCAGCCCCCCAATTTAGGTCAGGTCAACTTAGTTGCAACTTGGGAAGAAATGGCGGGATGTTTTCCAACTAATGGCAAAAAGGGGAGCTATTTAGAAATAATTAAAAGAAAAATATGTATTTAGCATATTGCAAAAGGGAAAGGTGCTATGTTTAACTCCAAATAGACCAAATGGCCATCCTAGGTACCTTTCAAGGTTTTGCTAGAATCAGGGTAAAACCATCCCCCAATATTCAACTCCAGAAGCTCAGAATCCTGATGGTAAAAGGGAAGGCCTATCCTATTTTTGGTATTTTAGATGACCGAAGATTTGCAATGAAATCCGGAACCCCCTGTAGCCTGTCATACCTTCAATATCTACTAAACAATGGGTGATGAAGAGATTCCCATCACAGTGCTTGCCCATCACCTCCCGCTCAGAACCTGTTCGACAAAATGCCCCACCAAATCCAACCCTCTCTAACTAGACATCCCAACCCACCTCCCCAAGCCCGGACCTTCCTGCCCTATCTCCAAGGCCCCAGTTGCAAAACTATCCCCTTCAACTCGCCATATTCAATCAAATCTCCAGCTCAGATTCACCACCCTCACCAATCTCATGCCCTTTATCATCCCAACAGCCCACTTTCCTACTAGAATACCCAAATCATTACCTAATGCCTGATAGCCATATCCTACTCCCCTCTGCCTCTCTCCTCGACCCCCACACCTCCATCACCCCAAATCTCAGTCGCACAGCGATGGACTTCCCCACATCTGAAGGTCCCACCATCATTAGCTCCTTTTAGAATGCTATAACCCAACCCCAGTTGGACCCTATTCCTGCCTCACTCACAGGCTCGCAGAGGAATGCTGATGTCCCAAAGACCCCTACTCTCCAAATTCACCAGAGAGTGGGCTGCAACCTCCCCTCCTCCAAGGTGTATCTCAGGCGTCCTCGTCCAAGATCAGTGGGGTGCTCTCCTCTCCAACCTCCTCAGGATAACATGGGCTGCGCCTGCACCAGAAAACAGGGTCCCAACAAGCTACACAATCAAGTCCTTAGATGGAGGAGTAAGGCTATTAACACAGATCCAAAAGGTCATCTAGGTAGGATTACGGTGGATCTCTCTCCTTACTTTGACAGAGAATTTCAAAAGTCCATTCCAAAGGCCAACTCAGATGCCCTTGACACTGAAGTTCCTTCTACGAAGTCCCTCTCAAGCTCTCCAAACCAGGTTATTTCGTAGCCTCCGAGTAAGAAGAAACATAAGGGCAAACCAACTAGGAGTATTGCTATTAGTCAATCATCAGGTGATAGGTACAGTAGGCTTCGTAGATTGAAGCATCGAGTAGTGAACTCAGGTTGTATTTCGGATGGATAACTCTCTTATTTGGAATGCGCGTGGAGTGGGAAATGTGCCTACGGTGAGATCCCTTAAGAAGCTAGTCAACAAGTTCAATCCTTGTTTAGTGGCAATTCTAGAACCAATGCTTGGAGAAGACGGAAGGATGGCCACAGGTTTAAAATTTGGTTTCCATTCCTCGGTTTCAAACAGAGAGGTGGGAGGAAAAATCTGGATTTTCTTTCATTCCCAGCTCAATGTTTCGGTGCTCTCCTACTCCGATCAGAAGCTCTCCCTGAACGTCAATATGCATCCCAACAGTGCTCAGATTATTCTATCGGTCATTTACACTCGCTGTTGCAGGGTCCAAAGAAAGGCACTTTGGAATGAGATGGCGACACTTAGCAGATCTACTCGAGGTGCTTGGGCCGTTAGGGGAGATTTCAATGCTGTGGTGGATATTAATGAGAGGAGGGGTCGTCGGGAGCCAGATACTGCTAGCATAACTGATTTTGCAGAGGCTATTCACAATTCGGGCCTCATCGATGCTGGATTTGTGGGGAACCGATTCACTTGGTGTAATAACCATGAGGGGAATGCTCGAGTTTGGGCCAGGCTAGATAGAATCCTATTTAATAGTAGATGGGCCGATTCTTTTCCTCTCTTCAGAGTCGAGCATCTTCCCAGATCAAGATCAGACCACGCCCCTCTTCGGCTTGTCTTCCCGTCTCCGTCTCAGCCGAAGGTCAGATCGTTCAGATTCCTCAAAATGTGGACTTTTCATGACTCGTTCCACCAGATCATTAAGAAGGCGTGGGAAGGAGACTGCGCCTCACAACCTATGTTAAATGTTCAGTTGAAATTGAAAAAAATAAAGCAACTCCTAAAATTTTGGAACAAGGAAACTTTCGACAACATTTTCCACCAGATTCAAAGGACGGAAGAGGAAGTAGAGAGCCTTGATATTAACATGCAGTCCTCGCCTACGGTTGAGCAATCCCAAAGATCAGAGTTATCCTTATCAAGAGTTCCTCGACTTCTATTTAATCCTCGTTGTTAGACGAAGGGGACATGACGTAGGGATGAATGTGATGAGGATAACTACTCCGAATCCACGGAGCTTCTCTGGACTCCTCACAGAGACTTCTCGAATCCACAAGGAAAGAAAGCAGAAAATAGATATAAATTCTAAGAAATTTGAAATTGATTAAATCATCACTAAAAGCGAGTTCACAACCCTTTAAATAGGGGTACCAAGCAATGGGAAAGAAATCAGAATCAAACTACAACTAAAACTCCTAGAATCCGCGACTTACTATAAATAGTAAACTTACTATTTATAGACGATCGTGATGTCTACTAGTGCGCAAGGTTTTCGGCCAAAAATAGTAAGTGTCCTATTTGGCTTCACCAAACCGTTCTCCTAATTATTCTAAGCTCTTTTTACGTTGGGCACAACTCTTAAAGCCCGATAGATGAAGAGTTATAATCAAACTAAAACTTACTATTTATAGTAAAAACAAAATTAAAACAGGGAAACGACCGTCAATCCAGGGGTATTTCACAATTCTGGACTGTGCAACCCGGCATAGCAGGGTTGGTTGGCTAAAGTAGCTTGTTATACCCCAAAATCAAATATTTTACGTTAGGTAACTCATTCTGGATTGCGAGATACGCCCGATCTAAGGTCTGACGGTCCGGATCACTTTTGTCGTTGACCAGGCCTTTTCTAATCCATCTTGGCCATGAAATTGCCCGCGACTCGCTCTACATCAGGACAAAAACATGAAGTTCTTCCATACATCGGCGACTGAGAGAGCCAGAAGGGCGTACATCTCTTCCATGAAATTTGTTGAGGGCGTAACAATCACGGAGTTGGAGGAGATTAAAGCTGCGGTCGTTTCCTTTTTTTAGGATCTGTTTTAGGCAGAGGCAGTCAACTCTACTATTGAGTTCAACAATGCAGTTCCTCAGGTTCTTAACCGACAAGATAATGAAGCGCTCTTACTTCCTCCCTCTATTGAGGAAGTTGACTCTGCTTTGATGTCCATCCCAAAAGATGGGGCTGCTGGGCCCGACGAATTCTCGGCTGCCTTCTACTCCAATTGTTGGGACGTAGTTGGTAGAGACATAGAGCTGCAGTGGAGATTATGTCCAGGGCCCCGATCCCGAGAGCATTTACCTCGACGCTTATATGCCTAATCCCAAAGTCCCTATCAGCTGCAAAATTCTCAGATTTTTGACCTATAAGTCTGTGCAACATCATTTACAAAATTTTTGCAAAATTGCTTAGTAATAGATTAAGCTCTTTGCTCCCCAAACTTATTTCACATGAACATGGTGCTTTCGTTCAAGGTAGATCAATAGCGAAAAACATTGCACTTGCTCAGGAGGTGATGCGTGTTATCAACAGAAAGGTTCAAGGTGACAATCTCATTCTCAAATTAGACCTTGAGAAAGCATACGACAGTGTCAATTGGGAGTTCTTTAAACAAGTCCTCCATAAGTTTAGTTTCTGTGACAGATGGATTCAGCTCCTAAAAGCATGTTGGGAAAACAATTGGTTCTCCATTCTCATTAATGGTGAAGCGACAGGGTACTTCAAATCGCCAAGAGGTCTTAGACAAGGAGACCCCCTTTCTCCAATGTTGTCATCATTGTTATAGAAGCGTTTTCTGCTAACCTTAACCTCCTCATGTCGGGCGGTGCCTGTCTTCCATTCAACCTGCAACGAGGCTGCCCCACCATCTCTCACTTATTGTACGTAGATGACATGCTTCTCTTCCTCAACGGTAGTCGGTCGTCCCTGATGGCCATCAAGAATTTCCTGATTCTATTTAAAGAAGCAACAGGCCAAAGAATCACCAATAACAAGAGCTACTTCATATGCTCTAAGACCTTAAGTTCTGAGAGAATCAGATCAACAGAACGACTCCTAGGATTCGGTAAAGCCTCAGATTCCATCCATTACTTGGGAGCCCCCCTTCTAAAGGCAGAATTAAATCCTCGGAGTTCAATTTCTTGATTGACAAGGTGTAAGACCTGTACCCTAGTCTGTACTGTTCCATAGGCTTCCAAGATCCTACCGGTCGAATTCTAGCAACCCTTGACCCATTACCGACATTTGCGTGCGATCCTAAGCCGAGTTCCGCATACCGAAGTTAGCTCGAATCGAAGCCCGTACCTTGGCGACCTCGCCGTCGCCGCGGTTCTAACGCTGCGACTCATGCACCGACCCGATACCTAAGGTAGAAGATGTAGGCCCGCGTTTAATTTAAAGAAAATACCTCGCGTTGTGAATTACGAGGGAATCTCTACGAGATATCTCGTCAATCAATGTCAAGTACAAGCCTTACCCAAGAACATGCAACCCATCTCTCTCTTTTCCATAAGTCAACTCTCTCTCTCCTTACCCATCCCTCTTTTACCAATTTTCAACCATACCCATGCCTCCACATTACCCTTTCTTACAACCACCACATCACCCCATCTCTTAAGCCATTACTTCTCTTCCTCTCTCTCATTTCATTTCTCTACTCCCAAGTAACACACCATCCCTCGTCTAAGCTCTCTCCCTCTCCCAAACACCAAGTGTGGCCCACCCTCTCATCTCTTATCTCCACCATCAAAACATCATCAACCATCGTTAAAAGTGTAGGCAAGGAGCCTAGAAGACCAAGGGAGCAAGGAGAATGCCTAGAGTTGGGTGATCCACTGTTGAATTCCTTTTTAGGGACCACTTGTTGGTGGGACCCATTTTGATGTATGAGTTGTATCATGTGGGGCCAATAGTGGCGGGGCCCCACCATCACCGTCTCTCTCTCTCTCTCTCTCTCTCTCTCTCTCTCTCTCTCCCTCTCCCTTTCTTTTGTTATGGGTGTGGTCCACTAGATCCACACTGATCGTGGACCCACCATGATGGATGTATTTTATCCACGCCGCTTATCTGCCTTGTCCACGCCATCCAGTGGGCCTGGATGATGAGAAAACACAAATGTCAGGATGATCTAGAACGGTGGGCCACATTCATGTGGGACCCACCACGAAGCCTATGTTTATCCACTCCGTCGAGCATCCCTGGACACTGGACGCTGGACGTGAGGGAGTGGCTAACAGGGAGTGCGTGTACTGACATGGGTGTGTACTGCGTCTGACAAAAATAAAAATAAAATATATTTATTTTTTTCTTTTGGGTGGGCTACTCATGTAGGCCCCACCTTGATGTACAGATTAAATCCACACCATCCATCTTATTTCCTGGCTAATTTTAGACATTGAGCCCAAATATTAGGCCAATTTGATTATCGAGCGGGCCATACCATAGGAAATAGTGCTGTTGACTATTAAAACCCACTTTGATGTTTTTACTCGCCAAAAACAAGCTGCATATTGGGCTCATTAGGACGGTCTTGAGCCGTGGAAGCCAATGGACAGGGCAAATTTCCCTGATGTGGGCCCCACCCAGGAAATTTTGTATAAAGACAAAAAAAGAGGAGAGAAGCGGCCCCGACGCCGCACGTCGCTATCTGCACAGCGCACGCAGTGAGCGCTTCGCAATGCCGGTCGCCTGGCGAAAGGACAGCTAGGCCTCACGGCCCTAGCTGTGGGCCCCCACCGTGATGCATTTCGAACATCAACACCGTGTATTGGGTGGGCCTCCCCCCTGGCTACGAGCCACCCAAAAATCAGCTGTATACAAAACTCAAGTGGGCCACACCATCTAGAAACATGTGAAGACATTCCTAGAACATATAAAATCACTTGGTGGGGCCTACTTAAAATTTGGATGCGGCTGAACTTGGTCTTAATCCTCAGTCAAGTGGGACACACATAATGGGTGGACTGGATTTGTGAACCACATTCCGGTGGGCCCCGAACCCACCCCTAGGTCCACGTGACCTTATAAACAGGTTGAATGGCAAGTAAACATTACAGTGGGCCCCATGGCCATGACCCTATCAACAGGTTGTATGGAAAATAAACATTCCAGTGAGCCCCCTGGTCCACGTGACCTTATGAACAGATTGGATGAAAATAAATATCACGGTGGGCCCTATCCTGGTCCACGTGACCTTATGAATAGTTGGATTGCAAATAAACATTTCAGTGGGCCCTAGGCCCATGTGACCCTAAGAACACTTTGGATGGAAACTAAACATTATGTTAGGCCTTAGATTAGGTGGAAAATAAACATTATGGTGGGTCCTACTTAGGACCCACTTATGTATGTATTGTGTCCACACCTTTCATTAGTGTGGACCTCCATCATGGAGTATGTGATTTATATATGCCTTCCATCCTTATGGGACCTACCATGATACATGAGTTTCATCCAAACTGTCCAACCATTTTGGAGATTATTTCAAGGCCATGTGACGAGGCCCATCTTGGTGTATTTGTGGGCCGTCCATTGAGGCCCACCTTGATTTGTATAAGGCCCATTGTTAAGGTCCATCTTGATGTATTGGTGGCCCATTGTTGAGGCCCACTTTGACATATATAAGGCCCATGTTGTGAGGCCATTGTGATGTATGCAAGGCCCATGAGTTATGGCCCATTGGTGCGGCCCATGGATGCGGCCTACTTGATGAATATAAGACCCATATGATACGACCAATTGATGTACTTAAGGCCCAATGAGTGCAATTAGGTCCATTGCAATGTGTGATTCCTCCGTGGCGTATATAATAACGGGTAGTGTCTTGGGAACAATGATGGTTAGATGCCTACATTGTAAGGACGATGTCGGTTAAATGTCCGCATTATCATTCTCCCTAAGGCCCACTAATAGGCTCATACTTGTAGTGGGTAGGCCGTCTAGGCCCATATTCGCTTTGCTCAGAGCCCATCACTATATAACATATTTAATATAGATACATGATTCATGATCATACGCATCAGATGTATGCTTGGTATGAGGAGTGACTGATCATAGCATATGCCTTTGGACAGATTGTTTATGAGCTCCCTAATAGACAGAGTTGCCTTACATGAGTACATGGTACGCGCATGATTGTTGCATATTTGGTAGGGTGATTCATGCACTTGCATTTGTGTGATCATGATTATTGTATGCCCTAGCAACATCAGGGCCATAGCCTCCATAGACACATCGTGGGTGGCTGGATTGGATACCGAAAATGTTTGGTTCTAGCATACGGGCGCCATAGATGTCCTTGGGTGAAAATCCTTAAACCCGATGGTATCAGAGGATGACTCTAACGTCGAGACCGAGTGGATATATGAGCGCACGAGGGCCGAATACTAGGAGGCCCCGTCTCCCACTATGTCGTGATCAGCTCGCCCGAGGGTAGGGGGCAATACTAGGCTGGGTCCGCTATCGACGTGCCGGATAGGTATTGGTAGACTATTGGATAGGCGGATAGTGAGGTTTCTTATGCTCACTTGGACTGTGCGGCTAGGAGAGCGACAGTGACATTTAGAGCGTACTGAACCCCGGTGATTATCCTGAATGAGAACTGTACTGATATATGATGAGGATTGACATGCTTGAGCTGTATCTTACATTGCATGGTCTTGACATGACCGATAGCATTCATATCTTGCACCGCATAGCCTTGGTACGGCTAGTTGCATTTATGTACTCATCAGCATGTTTCTGCATTACTCTGACCTTGCATTCCGAGCACGCTCATATTGCTCACACACTTACACCATCCTCTAAGCTTTCTATAAGCTTATGCACAATTGTTGCGTGTAGGTGACGCTAAGACGCATCCGTAGCCTTGTCGCAGTTGGAGTGTGCAGCCGAGCTTCTGGAGTTTTTGTTACTTTTAGTATATTGTATTTCTCTTTCATATGCCTTGTACTCAAAGTTTTTTTTATTATATTAGATTTTGTGATGGTGTTCTTGTGATTATTGTTCGTGGGTTATGCTTTTGGTTATGCTCATTACGAATCAAATTGATTATTAGAAATCCTCCTTATAGCATCCCAAGATCGAAACCTGGTATATAGGTGCCGGGAGCCAAGAATAGGGTATTAGCTGTCTGCGCCGGATTCGGCGATCGGAAATTTCGTGAGCCCGGTTTTCGAGCTCGGGGCGTGACACAAGGTGTGCAAGAAAACTTCAGGATGGGCAGCCAAACAAATTTCACAAGCAGGCAGCGCTACGTTAATCCGATACGTTCTTGGGAGTTTTCCGATCCACATCATGGCTGCGATGCATATCCCATGTCAGGTGATCGCTAATCTTAAAAGCTCTTTTGTGGATTTTTCTTGGGATGGGCTGATAGAAAAAGAAAATTTCATTGGCTAGCTTGGAAAAAAATTACAAAACCAATTGAAGGAGGGTTGGGTATAAGAAGTTTGAAGGAGGTCTTGAATGCTCAGCGTATGAAATTGGCTTGGACTGTAAAGTTCAGCGTCTCCCCGAGGCCATGGGTCAACCTTATGCGTAGTAGACACTCCAGGGATCTTGGTTTAGACGCCCCATTGCAGCCGTCACTGAAATCCTCCCCCTTCTAGGAGCAGATCAGGGAATTCATCCCGATTCTGAATGATAATGTTCAATGGCATGTTGGCCAAGGTGAGTTAAACCTTTGGAAGGTCAATTGGATGGGCAGGGGTCCTCTCATACATCTGGCAGTCAGACCTATCCCGGAGGAGCTAGAAGAGCTAACTGTCAGGGACCTTGTCGGCAATTCTGGCCCTCTCCCTCCTTCTGGGGTTTCTCCTTTCTCCCACAAGAGATCATTAATGACCTCTTCCATGGAGGATTTGCTACCTCGCGGGAGGCTGTGTCCTGTTTTTGGCCCCATGATCTGTCAGGGACACTCTCCCTTAAATCTGCATGGAAGTTCATCAAAGACGTTTCCCCTGTTGTTCGATGGACCAGTTGGATATGGCTACCTCGCAGGAATCTATTACGCATTTATTCCTCGATGGTCAGCTTGCAGCGTCCTTATGGTCCTTCTTCGGTACGTTATGTGGTATTCCCACTTTGTTTCACTCATCCGTAGAAGGTTAATTGTTTCATTAGCGATGTGCGGCTACCCAGGGTAGCGCCTCCCCTCCTGTCAGATATCTTCTTCCATTACTTATTCTTTGGGAGATTTGACGCTCCAGAAATGAGGCCACTTATGACGAAAAACCGGTTAATGTCAGAAGATCTATTGACCGAATTAGATGGTGGGCCAACCATGTTATAGGTGCAGGCTTTG
Organism: Magnolia changhungtana; assembly: GCA_030180095.1. NCBI lineage: Eukaryota > Viridiplantae > Streptophyta > Magnoliopsida > Magnoliales > Magnoliaceae > Magnolia > Magnolia changhungtana. The sequence goes on along the minus strand of JASAUF010000364.1, from coordinate 868,560 downwards.
TTGACGGCTTCTCCTTGCCAGTCCTCGCTCGCATTCCCAAGCTTCCAACGGCTACTCAGAGAAGGACCAACGCTGTCCTGGTTAAATGGAGATACTCGATCCCTGGTTGGGTCAAATTGAATACAGATGGATCAACCATTAGGAATCTCAGCCCCTCGGGTGGAGGTGGTATTTGCAGAAGTGACAACAGGTCCTTCATTTTTGGCTTCTCCATTGGCTATCATGAAGGATCCAACAACATGGCGGAACTTCATGCGATCCACGATGGGATGATGATTTGTATTGAGCAGGGGCTGATTAACGTCATGGTAGAATCTGACTGTAGTTTGATGATTGGTTTTCTGGCGGGTCATAAAAAGGTTTCGTGGAAATGGAAACCGTGGATAACAAAAATCAATAGCTTAAAGCGGTTAGGCAATTTTTCCTTCGCACACACGTTTAGGGAAGGAAACTGTCCTGCCGATGTTTTGGCCCGGGAAGGGAGCCAAAATTAGTCAACTTTGATATTCCTTCATTTTTCTGCGCTCCCATCGCAAGTCCGTGGACTCATCTTTTTGGACAAAGTCGGGTTAGAGACTCTCAGATCCGTCTCTTAATTTTCTCTGGGTGCAGTTTCCTTTTGTTCCTCTCTCTCCATGTATATAGGTGGTATCCTTTCGATAAGTCCTCTCGAATTTTTTGTAGCGGGGGGACCCAAATGCTGCCCTCTCTAGAGAAGTTTGTGCATCTTTTTTGGAATGAAAAAGTTGATTAAAAAAAAAAAGAGAAGACTTTCATGGGGGACTGTAGAAGTTAGGCTAGCATTGGGATTTCTTTGTTTGTAAGATTTCTTCTTCTTACTTGAGAATTCGCTAGCACAAGTATGGGAATTGTACGAAACATGGAGCTATTATTTTGCCGTTTAGTGCATTTCGAAATAGAAATGTGATCATATTATGTCACGGTCCCAATGGTTAAAGAGCCTAGCTTAACCCGTTCCATTAAAAAAGAAAAAGAAAAAAGGGAAAGGTGCTATATGTCGAAACCCTAGTTCAAAAACCTGAAAACTTGAGTCAATATGAGTCGACTCGGATCAACTCAAAGACTCTATCAAGTCTTGAAATTACATGACTTGATACTTAATAAAATTATTAAATTAAAGGGGATACTAATAATATTTTCAACAGGTAAATTGAAATAGAAAATGATAACAATGAAATCACATTTACTGCACTGGTTTAATAGCATGGTTCTCTAACTTGGGGTTTGGATCCTTACTCTTGCTCCGATGGTAGACTCTAACGAGTTTCAACACCCGGTCAAGCGTTCGAGTATCCATATATAGGTGGTGAAATCCGACTAAGGTGTGAGTGTGTGGGGGTGTTAGCCATCTAACATAGGGATAGCACAAAGAGGGGCAGCTAATTGCATGGTGATGCCGAACTTAGAGCTCATGTCCATATCAGATGGCATCATTCCATTGGGAAGTTTCCAGTTGAACGAATGGAGAAGAGAAGCCAACATTAGATGGACCATCCTAAATGCAAGTGGCAAGCCTGGGCAAATCCTACGGCCCGATCCAAAGGGAATGAGCTCAAAATCTTGACCTTTGAAGTCAATGTCACTGCCCAAGAACCTTTCTGGCAAGAAGGAAGATGGGTTGGCCCAAATGTCAGGATCTCTCCCGATAGCCCAAGCATTCACAATAACCCGAGTATTCTTGGGTATGGCAAAACCACATATTTCTACATCAGTTGTAGTTTCGCGAAAAAAGAGTGGAGCTGGTGGATGCAAACGCATGGTCTCCTTCACGATGGCTTGTAGATATGGGAGATGGTCAATGTCCGACTCTTCCACTTGTCGTCCTGAGCCAATTGTCTTCATGAGCTCCAATCGAGCCTTCACCATGCTATCTGGGTTTCGAAGCAACTCTGCCATGGCCCATTCTACAGCAGTTGAGCTTGTCTCGCTTCCAGCAATAAATAGATCCTGATGATTGAAATGGCATGAATTTATAACCAATGCAAAAAAAAAAAAGAAAAAAAAAGGCAGAATAATTAATAGACTGACCCAAGAATTATAGGGTGAAAACAAGTAGCGAGAATGATAAGGTACTGAGGAATTTGAACATTAATTGTGCCTTGGTGCTTCCATTTTTTTAGTAAGTGGGGCTCATTATGATGACCTTCTCCATCGATGGAACAATAGATAAAGCTTTTCCAGATTGGATTATTCTCCATCGATGGAACACCGATAATGGGCTGGGATGGGTGGAGGGTCAACTTGAGCCCAACCCAACCTCAAGAGGACCGAACTGGTAGTGCAACTTGACACGAATTTCAACTAGAGTCACAACTCTAACCCAACCCAAATTCCTCCATACACAACCTTAAAACAAACCTAACTTAGATCCAACCCTAAAACAAACATAACTTTGTCCAACCCAACTCAAATTCATGTGACTATTCACAACCCAACCTGACTTGACCTGAATTTGCTCAACCCAAAGCCAACCTGATTTGAAATCAAGCTAGAGTTTTCCAACCTAAATTGACATGAGGATCCGAGAAACTAATCCAACCCGACCTAACCCAAACGTGGATTAAGTCAATTGGGTTCAGTTTATTTAACCCAAGTTGGATCTAATGTCAATGCAGAGTTGTGGGCGATCCATGACGGAATGGAGATGTGTCTAGCTAGAGGTATGACCAGGGTGGAGGTTGAATCGGACTCTTAGGTTGTGGTAAACGTATTGTGCGGGAAATCCAACCTTGGATGGAAATGGGGGTACTGGTTAGCCAGGATTTTCAGACTCAGGAGCAAAGGCATGTTCCACTTTCTTCATATCTTCAGGGAGGGCAATGGGGCGGCAGATGCGATGGCTCGTTGGGGAAGTAAAGAACAAACGTCCACATCGTGGGGCAACTTGGAGGATCCGTTGGCCCAAGTCAGAGGGATCATTTTCCTTAACAAGGTTGGGTTGGGGGCCATTAGGGAAGGGCCGAGGAGGGCTAGGAGATAACAAGTTTCGTTTGTTGTTGGCTCGGGCTCCCTCCTTTGTTTAGTCTTTTTGTGGTTTTTGCATGGTTAGGTAGTTTTATGATAGGCTTCCCTTCGGGTGACCCGAATGTAATTGGTTTTTCTGTGGATATAAGCCTTTGCGGCAAGCTTTCCAAAAAAAAAAAAAAAAAAGTTTATTGAACCCAAGTTACAGCTCGACGCATGACAAAGATATCCTCGTCCAGGATCAGTTTGTCCAAAAAAAAATTCTACATCACATCCCTCATTGTGACCATACTCTAGCAAATGCAACCCAACAATTCATAGACTACATTTCAACTAAGAGCTTGTTCAAATTTTATAAACAAATCGATGCAGTAACACTTAACATATTTACATGGTTTGGCATTATCCCTTCTCCATAGATTAGCCCTCGTCAAGATCATTTTAAAAAAATAAAAAATAAATAAAATAAAAATTGATTACAACCTTAAAAGCTTTTAAAGCCTAAAAATTAAATAATAATAATAAAAAGCTTCTCTTGCATGACCCTAACTCAATCCGGAAAGGAATATTTATACCCGTGTATAGAAATTACCTAAAATACCGTATTCAGTTGGGATGAGTCTTTGGAATGATTATTAAGCAATTTTCTATGCACCCTCCATTTCGGTCTCATCATAACAAATTAACTTATTATAAGGTTTAGGTCACGCGCACATGAAACAATACCACAATCATTTTGGAAGGTGTCACAACTAATTGTACGGTTCAAGATACCACAATCATTTTCGAACAATAGCCAAGCAATAACCTTTTTAAACGGTTCCAAGGCACCATTTTTAATATTTAAGCAGCAATATCCTATTGTGAAATGGTACACTAGAATTTAATAACATTATTAATTTCACATAACATGTTTGAAACTATTTTCCAAAATAATATATCTTGAATTAATACCAATAGAGTTTTTCAAAACCAATTGAAAAATAGCATAATTAGGAGTTCTATTCATGTATGTGGATTGCCTTGGTCTAATCCTCCATGATTTGCAACTTGCCACACAAGCACCATATTAATTCATTCCAACTCCAGTGAGTGTGTGTGTGTGTATATTTCCCATGTGGTCGAACTGTGTGGGCCCACCGTGATGCGTGTCGAACATCTCCCCATTAGTCAGATGCACCATTCGTGGTGGGCCCGGGCTTAAAAATCAAGTCAATCCATGACTTGCGTGGGCCACACCACATACGAAAGTTGAGAGAGGGGTTACCCTCCCATTAAAACAATATTCATAATCATTTGTTGGGCCCACCAAGATGTGGTTCACAAATCCACCCCATCCATTATGTGTGTCCCACTTGGATGAGGGGTCAGACCAAGCTTCAAAGGCATACAAATTGTAGGTGGGCCCCACCAAGTGTTTTTATATGTTTTAGGCATGTCTTCACATGATTTTAGATTATATGGCCCACCTCAATTCTCATATATGGCTGATTTTTTTATATGTTTTAGGCATGTCTTCACATTATTTACAGGTTTGATACACTAAATGGTACCGATAAAAACTCCGGAGATACTCGCCTAAAGCTTCTGAGTCGAATCAAGTCACATACTTTAATTTTAAACTATGTTTGACAAATAAAATAGTGTAAATTAGGAAGGGAGAGAGTACCTCCGGACTTTAAAATAAATAAATAAATAAAAGAGTAAAGGAAGTGAGAGAGTACCAAAAGCACAGGCTTCATATCATGGTCTGCAAATTCGAAGTCACCCTTATCCTTCTGATCGAGAAGGACATCGAGGAAGTCATTTCTTCTACGAAAATCAGATGATGTAGATCTAGATAATGTTCGTTCATCAATCATTCGGTCGAAAATTGTGAATAATTTTTTTAAATTAGCAGTCGTGCGACGCCTGATGCCTTGTGGGTCGTGATGGCTATTTTAGCCAGAGTTTATCTTGGCTTTTCAAAACCTTGGATTTGAGCTCACTGGACTCGTAGAGGAGAAGAAGAAACTTTGTATTTTTTTTTTACTGTATGTTGCTTACAAGCTTGCTGATTTTTTTTTTTTTTTTTTTTCATTCCAAATTCGCCCTTCATTTACATGACCTCCCTTATAGACTTTCCCACTAATGTGAAAAGACACAAATGCCCATAACAATTGCACTATAGGGGTATAGAATGCACAAATATTAAAATTCTTCCTCGAAGAGCACCGAGCACCGTTGGAAACTTCCTCAACCAAATCAACATGGGGAAGACGTCCCCGACGCGTCCGGAAGCTTCCTCCATTATCCAATGAGTTTGGTTTGGACTTCCAACACTCCCCTTCAAACAAGTTCCGAGTTCTCGGTCGTTTGAATGCATCACATCGGTAATGCCTTTGTGAAAATATCCGCTACTTGTTCAGAAGTATGACAATACTTTTTATCGTTTTACTTTCACATGATCTGAAAATGGTATCGGTATCAATGTGTTTGCTTCTTCCATGCTATTTTTGGCTATGCGATTGTAGACTTGTTATCCACATAAATGACTGTGGATCCTTTACGTGGATGCTTCGGTCCTTTAGCGTTTCTCAACCAAATTCCTTCACACACGTTGGCGATCGTTACGCCTTGCCTTCACATGTGGGCAACACACTTTTCTTCAATTTCATGTGTGTTGCATAGAATACATAGCCGTAGTGCTTTTCTTTCATCTTGGTCACCTCCCCAATCAATGTGGTATCCATATAGCATTGCTTCATCATTGTATGGATAGAAAAGACCGAATTCTATTGTTCCTTTGACGTACTGAGAATTCTTTTCCATAACCAATGTGATTCTTTCTGCTTCCATGTACCTACTTAGAAGCCCAACACTTCGATATCCGGCCTTGTGATTGTGAGGTACCTTAGGCTTCCAATCGACTTTTGAACATGGTCGAGTCAACACTTCTTCCTTCTCCGATCCTTTGTCGGTTTAAGCCCGTTGCTATGGCGTGTTTACGGCATTGCAATTGGCCATCTTGAACTTTTCAAGCAATTCTTTGGCATACTTCTTCGAGATATATAGATGCCACCATGTTGTTGCTTCACTTCAATGCCTGAAAAAAAGGACATGAGACCTCCGTCAGTCATCTCGAACTCCTTAAACATAGCCTTCTTGAATTCATCAAACATTGATCGACTGTTTCCTGTAAACAAAGAAATCATCAACATATAGGCATTATAAGTATATCGCCATGAGCATTCTTCTTGATGTAAACCGCATGCTCATATGGACATTGGGCGGCCGTTCTCTTGAAGATAGTTGTCGATGCGTGCATTCCAAGCACGTGGAGCTTGCTTCAACCCATGAGGGCTTTCTTCGGTCGATACACCTTGTGTTCCTCCCTTGCATAACAAAGCCTTCGGGTTGGTCAACATAGACCTCTTCCTCCGAATTCCATTCGAAATGCAGATTTCACATCCAGGTTGATAGATCATCCAACCGTGATGGGATGCCGTCAAGAGAGATAATCATCCTCACGGTGTCAAGGCGAGCAACAGTGGAGCGAAGACTTCTTCATAGTCCACCCCATACTTCTTTATAACCCTTTGCTCCTTGCCTTGTAGCAAGATCGATCTCGCCATCGGCGTTTCGCTTGATCTTGAACACCCATTTGACACCAATAGTTTTCGGCCATTAGGAAGCGCAGTCGGCTCCCATGTGTCATTTTTTCTCAATGGCATGAATTTCTTCTTTCATAGCAATTCTCCAACATTCTTCTTTTATGGCCTCCTGAAATGTCAGAGGCTCATGATCTGCATACAGGCAGAAAAGATTGACCTCTTCAGTTTGCTCATAAATGTCGCTTAAGCTTTTCATTTTTATGGGTGCCATGGGTGAGGATGAGTTGGCTGAATTTTGACTTGGAGTGCTTTCAGGAGTGATGGACTCAGACTCGACTTCGCGAACCGATGATGCGGCCGAAGAGGGTGTTGCGGGCGTTTAAATTGACGGTCATGCCTTTCTTCATGTTCTTCTTTTCGACTAGAATATCTTTGGTCGATTCTTCATTGTTCCATTTCCAAGCTTCTTCCTCACTAAAGACCACATCTCTACTTACCACTACTTTATTGGTTAGTGGATTGTAGAGCTTGTAGGCTTTAGATGCTTCACTGTAGCCGATGAAGATGCATTTTTCGCCACGATCATCAAGCTTCCTTCTTCTTGCTTGGAACTTGAGCGTAGGCGACACACCCAAAGATCCTTAGGTGCGCCACGCTCGGTTTGTAGCCACTCCATGCCTCTTGTGGTGTCATGTTTCGACGCTCTTGGTTGGACACCGATTGAGCAGGCAGGCGGCGTACATGCAACCGCCTACCCCCGAAGCTCTTTGGCAAGCCTTTTCCTTCAAAGATGGTCCTCGTCATGTCGAGGATGGTGCGGTTCTTCCGTTCTATTCTTTGTGGCGTGTAAGCTTGCAATGTTGTTGCTTAATGCCATGCTCCCGCAAAAATCTCGAAATGCATTTGAGGTGTACTCTCCACCTCTGTCAGGATCTAAGTACTTTAATTTTGTGACCACTTTCAACTTCAACACGAGCTTTGAACATCTTAAAGATAGTGAAAGCGGAAGATTTTTCTTTGATGCAATACACCCAAAGTCTTCTGCTGAAATCATCAATGAAGGTAATAAAATATTTATTACCTCCAAGAGAGGGTGTTTCAAGTGGTCCGCAAATATCAGTGTGAACCAACTGAAGTGGTTCCTTTGCTCTTCTGGACACTCCACTTGGGAAGGAGTTCCTTTGTTGCTTGCCGAGTGTGCACGCCTCACACACATGTTCTGGAGCTTCAATGGCCGGCAAGCCATGCACCATGCTAGATGAGGATAAAAGTTTAAGACCACTGAAATGGAGATGTCCAAAACGAAGATGCCATCTCCATGAATCATTCTTCACGAGTCCATAAAAACACTTCTCGGCCTTTGTGTTGATATGGAGCGGAAACATGCGATTCTTCGCCATTTGGACTTGAGCCACAAGTCTCTTGTGAGCATCTCTTATGGAGAGAGAATGATTCTCCATGTGTATGACATACCCCTTCTCAAGGAGTTGGCCGATACTGAGGATGTTATTTTTCATATTTGGTACGTAATACACATTAGAGATATAATTTGGCTCACCATTCTTCTGATAGATTTTAATTTTTCCTTTGCCAATCACGGGTACCTTTGATGAGTCGCCAAAACTCACGTCGCCACGAACTCCTTCTGTGAGTTCTACGAACAGTTCTTTGTTACCACTCATGTGGTTGCTTGCACCTCGTGTCCAGATACCACACATCCGGGCACATGCCTTTTCTTGTGCGAGGAGGAGTGTAGAGACTTCTTGTTCTTGGTGTGATGCTTCAGCATAGTTGGATCGTTCATTTTGATCCACTTTACTCCAACACTCAGAGGCATAATGGCCGAATTTCTTGCAATTGTGGCATTGAACATTCTTTGTGTTTCCACGACCACGTGTGAGTCGTCCTCTACCATTTCCTCTTCCACGGAAACTGGTAAACTTTTGTTGATTTTGTTAATGGCTTGGATGATATCCACGCCCTCTGCCTCTTGCACGATTGTTAGTTCCACGGCCGCCTCGTTGTGTATGACCATTCTTTTGTTCATTTAGAGTCAACTTAGACTCTAAGGCATGTTCAAGCGTTGAACCAGCATTCTTTTGCATTCGTTGCTCATGCACTTGCAACGATCCCATCAGTTCTTCAATGGACAGTTTTTCAAGGTCCTTTGATTCTTCGATCGCCACAACCACATGCTCAAACTTGGTTGTGAGAGATCGCAGTGCCTTTTCAATGACACGTATGTCTTCAACTTTTTCACCATTTCTTTTTAAATTGTTAATAATAACAATTAGACGTGAGAAGTAGTCAGAGATACTCTCACCTTCCTTCATGTGCGCTGCTTCAAACTCGGCTCTTAGTGTTTGAAGGCGAACCCGCTTCACTCGATCAACACCCTTGAAGATGGTGCCAAGAGTATCCCAAGCTTGCTTGCTTGATGTCGCTTCGGCAATCTTTTCAAAGGTTGATTCATCCAACCCTTGATAGAGGAGGAACAACGCCTTGTTATCTTTCTTCCTTTGATTTTTTAGAGCCGTCTTTTCTTCGTTGGTGAAGGCGGCTTCTTCCTCCATAGTGGGTTCTACATACCCATCAGTGACAATCTCCCATAATTCTTGCGACCCGAACAAAGCTTTCATTTGGATGCACCACCTTTCATAGTTGTCCTTAGACAACGTAGGAACCTGTGGCTGGATTGAACTGGCCATCTTTTTCTATTTTTTAAGGAAGGAATAACAGGTTTTTTTTTTTTTTTTTTTTTAATGAAGGGGAAAAAAGGATGGAATAGAAGATCTAGTGGTTTTTTTTTTTAAAACAGATTTTTAACAGATGTTTTTTTAAAAAAAAAAAAACAGATTCGGCTAAGTAACTGCTGAAATATGAATTTTTTCTTTTAACAGATTTTGGCTGAAACAAAATTGCTGAAATCTGATATTTCCTTGAACAGAAATTTTCTTTTCTTGGCTAGAAATAATTGCTGGCAACTTCAACAGGGAACTCAAAAAAAACTTGGCTTTGCAACAGATTTTTTCAGAAAAATCTGGACTTGGCTGAAAAAGTGCTGGAAACTTTTGTAGAAGAAGAACCTCGGCTCTGCAATCTGAATTTTTTTTTTTAAATAGATTTTTCTTCAGCCAGATTTTTTTTCACAAATTTTTCCAACTTTGGCTCTGAAGAAAACAGATTTTTTATTTTTTTTTAAACAGATTGTCTTCTCAGAAAAAACTGTACTTGGCTGAAAAACCTGTTGGATGCTTCTTCCAGAAAAACAACCTCAGCTCTGATACCAGTTTGATGGCTATTTTAGCCAGAGTTTATCTTGGCTTTTCAAAACCTTGGATTTGAGCTCACTGGACTCGTAGAGGAGAAGAAGAAACTTTGTATTTTTTTTTTACTGTATGTTGCTTACAAGCTTGCTGATTTTTTTCATTCCAAACGGATTACATGACCTCCCTTATATAGACTTTTCCCACTAATGTGAAAAGACACAAATGCCCATAACAATTGCACTATAGGGGTATAGAATTAACTGCTTTTACAAATATTAAAAATTCTTCCTCGAAGAGCACCGAGCACCGTTGCTGGAAACTTCCTCCGACGCCTGGAGAATCTGAACAGCCGCATGGGGAAGACGTCCTGGACGCTGCTGGAAGCTTCCTCCATTATCCAATGAGTTTGGTTTGGACTTCCAACAGGTCGATCGGCCTTAGAACAGGGAAATAATCTGCAAGATTCGCCCTTCCACTTTCTTTCATAATTTCCCACACTATATCCTTGAATTCTTGTGCAGAATCGGAGTTGGGATCAACCAAATCAATAGAGAATACGGTATTACATACCAAGTTGAGCGTGGCAGTGAATGTGGCTTGGCCGATATTGACCGGTTGTCCTGCTAGGCTATGCATGTAAGAGACTAGATCTTGCACTTTATTGCGTCGAAGGCCTTGGTAGGCCGTTAGCCTTGCCGTTGTGAACATTTGTGTGTTGCATATCATCCGTAGCTTTCGCCAATGTGTGGTTGGTGGTGAGCCTAGAATAGAGGATGACTTGTAGGATTCAATTCCATCCAAGGAGGCAGGAATAGTTCGACCGGCGAAGGATTGATCATTCTTCTGAAGGACCTCTTTGGCCATGATCGATGATGAAACGACGATCGTGGTTATGGAGCCAAGCTTAAGTGTCATTAGTGGGCCATATGTCTTGGCGAGCTGAGCGAATGACTCGTTGGGTTTGCTGCTGAGTTTGAGGAGGTTTCCTACAATGGGAAGTGGGATGGGACCTGGCGGGAGCTTCCCATTACAAGATGCTCTCCTTCTTGCAAGTGAGAGAACATGAATGCAAGCCAACACTATCAAAGTCCATAGGAACACAGTGGAGTAATCCATCTCTCTCTCTCTCTCTCTCTCTCTCTGATTTCTTATCTTCTCTAGTAGAGAATAAATGCAGATGAACCATAGAAAAAGGGGAGTTGCATGATAGTCAGGCAGCGTACGGTTTTTTTTTTAAAATTTATTTTACCAAGTCAGGCAGAGTCGCCCGAGTTTTAAAGTCTAGTCACGGGTTTTGGAACTATAGGTCTATCCGCTCAAATAGCCCAGCTACAGCTGAATACGAGCTGGCTTTTGAGTCACTAAATCCAAAGGACAGTAGACAGCAATAACCAGAACAGTGGTGCTAGTGGTGCTATCTATTACCTTTAAATCAACAAACCAGAATCTGATCTCTAACACTTTCAAGCGTTTCGGATCTAAACAAGTAATTTCCAAATGTCAATAGAAGAATATATAAAGGGAAGATTGGAGACCATTTCATCATCCCTCGGTCTGCTCCCTCAACCGTCGGATTGTGCTCCTCACAGTTACAGCGCTCGCAGTATTCAATATGTAGGCGCCTCCAGCTTTAACTTTGCCAGTCCTTGCAACCCCAGATTCCAACAGCCTTTCTCTTAACTGCGTACTTCCCACAAAACTCGCAGAAGTATTTTGCATGCTGGCTCACTTCCATCTTCTTGATCTGCTTCCTCAGGCTGGCATCATATCTAGTGCCATACTTGCCGACAATCCCAGCCTTCTTCGTACGCTTGGTCATTTTCGCTGACTGGAAGGGTTCTCGTCGGAGCCAAAGGATGGAAGTGAAGAAGCTGCCAGCAGGCAGCGTACGGTTAACTCAAGTTAAACAGGCGAAATGTGGAGCCCATTATCGGTGAGCCATATTACAAAATCAGATTGGTTGAACGATTTAACCTCTAATTGATAGACACCTTTTTTCTGGAAATAAAGTCAATAGATATTTAAATTGTTAACCGTCCAATAAATGTCCACCTATCCTCTAATCATATTATTAAATGTGCATATCTAAAATTTCAACTGTCCAATAAATGTCCACCTATCCTGTAGTCAGATTATTAAATATGTGATGTATATTGATAGTTTAATAGAAGCTACTTATATGCCATGTATACAATCTGTAACTAATTTTTAACTGCAGGCATATCATCCATGATACTCATCTGGCAGAGTATCAAAGTTTTCTCACGAAAAGGGGTGGACTCCTGGGTTGATTTATAGTTTGAAAAAAATAATAATAATCAAATTTGAATTTGAGAGAGAGACGATTGTTGCTGTTGTTTTCGACACTAGTTGTGCGAGTGTGCCAGAATTGAAATTGTGGTTTCAATTCAAATCAAATAACAATTACCCCAAGCACCAAGATAGACAGACACGATATATGACTGAAATCTAAAGAGATCGGTCGCCTATTCAGTCACTCGCTCAAAATGTAAAATTGGATCAAGAGATATTCAGAGGGTGGGGTTCGTCACTTGATGATGGGTTATACAATTGACTTTCGTACGAAAGGACTTTTCAATACATATAAATGGAAATGCGAAATAGATTCTTACAGTTGGTCGCAAAAAAAAAAAATAATAATAATAATAATAAAAAAGCTAAGGAATGCCTTTTTGATTGATGAACTAAATTCAGCGTAGGAGCCTAAACTCCAATTATAGATAAAAATTACCAACTACTTGGTTATCGCTACTGATTATACTATGGAATATAAGACAACAGGCTAAAAAGCAAAGATTACACTATGGAATATAATTTACTTGACAGAGAAAGTAAAGTATTACATTATGGAATGTAATTTGGTTGGTAAATTGATAAGATAATTGAAAGGTAGATTTGATTTGTTTGGATTGATATGAGACCATTTTTATTCTTGCATTCATCTTCTATTTATAGCTTTGATCCAGCCATCTAGATATTTCCCTCGTCCTGACGATTATCGTAATCGTTCGCTATTACTTGAACTCATCTGCTTCTCCTTTCACTAAATGTCCCGTAACTGCTTTTACACGATTGTTTCTTCATCAGTCGCTTAAACAATACACGCCACCATCTGATATGCTTCGGCTCCTACTATCAAGAAATATTTTCCTTACGTATCTACATATCTTCAAATACACCATGCGGATCCGTGCAAATTACATGTAACTCTCCCTGATTGATTTTTGTAAGGAATGACAATAATGAGGATGAACAACAATTACTTTATCTCTCCCTCATATCTCTCTCTTTCCCAACGGGTTCTCTTTCTTAAGGAAGGAGACTTGAGAGAGAGAATCCTAATTCTTAAGAAAGGCTTTGGAGAAAAGCTTTAATCGGTAGGTTCTATGAACCCTTTTTTAATTATTTTTTTTAAAGGTATTTAAACTAATTTCACTGAATCCATATAATGAACAAGGTAGATCGGCCACACATTCATCGCATCAGTATTATGTGAAATCTCTTCATCGTAAAGATTGGTTTGAGAACATCTGGATGTATTAGGTTCTGATCTATACGGATCATGTAATCCATGAGACCAAAACACATTTGGGGCCTCAATTTTCAAATTGATCTATCTATTAGATTAGCCACATCGATCGGATTTAATCATGCATGTTAAATTATACATTATATTCTATGTTGGATCACCGAACACATCGGATCCCATCTATACCATGTATATTAATTTTGGGATTAAACTACAGCGACATCCAGAATATTGGATGGATCTGATCATCTGATGGGCCATGCTAATCAAAAGAAGAATTATTATAAAAATATATCATGAATTGAATATATATCTTGGATGGTTTATATTTAAACGTTTTATTAGCTAATCCCTAAATCAATTTTTTTAAAGTCAATGAATTGTTTAAATCTGATCCATATGAGTGATCAATCCTTAAATTCAATGAAATAGGAAAAACTCAAAAATATTGACTTCAACAGTTGAAACCGAGAAGAAAGGCGATGGGAAGTTTTTAATGGTGAGCGTTCAATCGCCATTGTTTCCTGCTCCACCTGAGTTTTTTTTTTTCTTGGGATCACAGCCTAAAATAGTTATCCAAATATACGCACGGAATGAATAAAACACCTACATCTTGGTGGGGCCCACAGATCACCGTCCAGTGACCAACCCGCTACAGGCAGAGTCAGTAGGGAATCCGCGTCCATCGAGGAGTCGTAGTCATAAAGAGGGTGTGGCTTGTGCCGAAGGATCGGTATGTGGTATGAAAGTACATTAGATCTATCCCGTCCATCAGGTGTACAGTTGCATTTTCAACATTGATTCTAAAGATCATTTCAATTCAAACTATTTGTGGGTCACACCATAAGGATCAGTGTATAATCATTACTGAAACCTTGAACTTCACGTGGCATGGCCCATGTTAGCGTTGGAATGTCCTGCTTTTCGGGACGTAACTTCATCTTATAAACAAATAGTAGATCCACCCAGTTTGGTCGATTCTAATGATGGGTGAACCCATCTTAACTGTTCGTCGTGGTGTATAGCACCTCGGTCTGATTTTTTAGCCTGTGTCAAAAAACAGGAGACACACCTGATGGACGGAGTGGATCTCATCAACGGAAGTCATTTCATACACGTCACCTAAAGTGGCGCCACGCAATGTCTACCCAAGTCACGCAAGAGTTTTCGAAAATAATTCAGAGGTCGGTGAGAAACACGTGAACGTTGGATGTGGACAGCCGACAATTTTTTTCTAGCTGTCCATTTCTTCCTATATTAGATACTAACCCCATAAAAGAACTGTATATCTTGATTTTTTTAGGAAAAGAAACACTCACCGTTTAGACCACGAAAACAAATGTGCCAAAAATGCACATGTGGTCCATTTGTGTATTTGTGTATGGCTGTTTGGATCGTAAGTTACTTAAAATAAGTTACTTCTGCCTCAAGTAACTTATCTTGATTTCTACTTATTAAGCTAAAGTGATTAAGTAACTTTAAGTAAAAAAAGTTACTTATAATTTATCATAAATCTAACTTACTTATCTCAGATAAGTTACTTATCTGTAAGTAGAAAAAATAACTTATTTGGTGGTATTCAAACGGGCACTTAGCGAACTTGAGATTTAATCAATTTTTTAAGCTGGATCAAATTGGGCTGAGGCCCAACCATTCTTCCGCCCAGACTTTGGCATTTTTATGCTAGGCTGTTGATGGGCTTGGCCCAAGCTCAGACCTTGGGCTTTACATGTCAGCCCGGACCGGCCCATTGCCACCCCTAATCATGGTTATGGAATTAAGACTCCTCATGGAAATAGAGTTCACCATCGCCAATCAGGAAGGGTTTTCAGAGCCCAACACAGCATGTATCACTGCAGCTGCCCTCCACATGAAAAGTGGTTTAAGTATCACAAACTCCCTATTACCTATCAGGCACTACAATCATTGCCAGCAGGAAAGTATAGACTAAATCAATGGTGCACATTCAAAGGAAAATATTTTTTTTATGGATCAGATGTCTAGAATCATACATACATAGCAGTTTTTGCACCAAGGGATATCCATGCTATAGCCCCAAGATTCTTGCTCCAAATTTCATAATGGATCAACCACATATTCATTTAGGCAATGCTAGTCATCTAGTGCAGGGATAGCACGTAAAGGAGTTGCCAATTGAAGGGTTATGCCGAACTTAGAGTTCATGTCCATATCTTGAGGCATCATCTTATTGGGAAGTTTCCAGTCGAATGAATGGAGAAAAGATGCCAATACTAGGTGGACCATCCTAAATGCAAGTGGTAAGCCTGGGCAAATCCTCCGGCCTGATCCAAATGGTATGAGTTCGAAATCTTGACCTTTGAAGTTAAATGTCACTGTCCAAGAACCTCTCGGGCAAGAAGGACGACGGTTCAGCCCAAACATCGGGATCTCTTCCTATGGCCCACACATTCATTGTAATCCAAGTGTTCTTGGGTATGGAAAAACCATGGACTTCAACATCAGCTATGGTTCTGCGATGAATTAGTGGACCCGGTGGATGCAAACGCAAGGTCTCCTTAACGATGGCTTGTAAATATGGGAGACGGATGATGTCTGATTCTTCCACCTGTTTTCCCGAGCATATGGTCTCCTTGAGTTCAAATCGAGCCTTTGCCATGGCATTTGGGTTGCGAATCAACTCTGCCATGGCCCATTCTACAGCGGTCGAGCTTGTGTCAGTTCCTGCGATGAATATATCCTGATGATTGAAAGCGCATGTCTTTATTAGTTTTGATGTGGGCAGATGTTCTTTGGTGTGCAGAGTGGGTGGTAAGGTAGTCAACTCATAAAGTTAAAAAGAAGAAGAAGAAGAAAGAAATACATAAACGGATGAAGAAATCATATGGAGAAAACAATGAGCAAGAATTACAGGGTCCTAATGCATGGGAACACTTGGTGTGTTCATTTTTAATAAGTGGGGCTAAGTGCTCCGTAGTATTCTAGCTAACTGTCGATATGATGACTCTTGTGACTCCATTCATCTTATTAGTAAATAATATCTTCTTCTTGTTTTTTTTTTTTTTTTTTTTAAATTCTTATATTGAGTTTTTCCTTAAACATGAAAAGTTTCATGTACCATTCATCCCTAGTGGGCTCCTTCAATATCGAAATGCAAGATACCTGCACCACAAGCCGCACGGAAACGGATTGGCTACTCCCCCTGACACGAGCCCCTGGCTGATGGTCGGTGCTCTGTGGGCCCCACCATGATGTATGAATTTCATCCATTCCGTTCATCCATTTTTAAAGATCATTTTAGTGCTCTATTCTAAAAATAAGAGGGATATAAATCTTATGTGGACCACACCACAGGACAACATTAGTGACTAGATATCCATCATTTAAATCCTCCTAAGGCCCACTGTACTCTTTATCTGACATCCAATCTGTCGATTAGGTCATAAAGACCCAGATGAAGGGAAAACACAAAGATCAGCTTGATCCAATACTTTTATGGCCCCCAAAAAGTTTTTAATGGTCGATGTTCATTCAACACTGTTTCCTGTAATGTGGTGCACTTGAGATTGGGATACAACTCAATTTTTGTGTAACATCATAAAATGATCTATAAAAATAGATGGACGGCATGGATGAAACACATACATCATGGTGGGGCCCACAGAGCACCGAACACCAGCCATTGGCTGGTGGCAGGGGGAGTAGCCAATCCGTTTCCATGCCCCACCTGCATGGTACATTAGGGTCGGCATTTGAAGTCTGTAATCATCACTTCTTGAAAAGAGCTTCATAGCTTTTTCTTTTTCTCAAATCTCCATGTGCATGGGCAGTGACTTTTTCTTTCTTTATTGCACATCTCCCCACTCATACACTCCTTACTCTATTTTTTAATGATTCTTGAGTGTATGCTACATCTTTCTAAATGTTTGGATCCTAGTGTATACAGAATTAAGAGTCATTTAATCCTTTTTTATTTATAATTCTATCATGTTACTATATATTCAAGTTCTTACAAGAGTCTAGGCATTACAGTCTCTGAATAACACCTTGAATAGAGTTCTGGATATCTAATCAACTTTATGTTGCTCACAACCAATTAGCTAATAAGATTATCTAGAACTCCGAAAATCTCTAAAAATTCCCAAAATCTTGTAGAGACCACACATGAGTGTGAGTATATAATGGTACCTAACCACTTCCTTCTTTGTCACTGAGGTCCTTACCTTACAACCAAACACCATGTGAACATGTTGGAACATCCTCTTAACCAGAATGCTCATGAGAGGAAAGGTTCTTTTTAAAGTACTATTGGGAACAGATCCAGTTGAGACAGGATGGGCCTTAGAGGATTCGACGCGGATTGGCTACTAAGAGGTTGAGTAGCAAAACTCTATTTTTTTTTTCTTTTTTTGAATTGTATTTCAGAATGAGAAATTTTTACAACCAGCAACACATTCGGGCCAGACCTCCACAATAAAAAAGGGGGCCAGCATAATGGCCTCCATCGGACCAACAAGAAAAGAAATTTCTATAAGCTTCCTCTAACCAAGCCTAGGCCTGTCCGGTCCAAACTAATTCCCCTCTAATAAGGGGCATAAGATCTGAGGCGACTATGAAGATCCTATCAGTTTGAGTGGTGCTACCCATACAAGCTAGCCCGTCCGCCACTTTATTCACCTCTCGAGGGATATGCTTCATCGCGACGTTGATGCTGGCCCGGATCTTATCGAAACTATTTTTCCAGTAATAGGTGTTGGGATTTTTGGCGTGCGGAATCACACAGATCTAGATCTAGGATAAAAATTCAATGGCACCAAGCACACACAAGAGAACACACAGATTTAATGTGAAAAACCCTTCCGGGAAAAAACTACGACACAAAGCGACAGATCTTCACAATGAAACAGAAATTACAAAGAGAGAGGACTTACCCGATTCGAACAACCTCAAATCTCACCCTTGCTACACCCTTTGATTTCCCTAGAACCCCTTTAGGAAGCCTTAGAATACTTTCCCATGCTTTAGAAAAACCCTAGGAACACCTATTTATAGTTTAGGCAACTTCCCTTCTGCATCCCAGTTGCGAAAGGACACAGATTTCCGCAATCCGCAAAATCGTGGAACGAATCTGCATAACCTACGACTAGTTGAAGGGGAGCTACGACTGGTCGAACAATCCCTACGACCAGTCGAAGGGCCCGGACACCAAAATCCCAAGTCGCTGGACTTTGAGTCGAGCAAGCCACGATCGATCGTGAGGACCCCTACGACTGGTCGAGCAATCCCACGACCGGTCGAAGACGGTGAAGACTTTTCTTACAACAATCTTCACTAAGTCTTCAACCTTCAACCGTGTAGCTCATTGACCTCTTTTCTTATTTCTGTATTGCATCATAGCTTCTCTTGCACACTCCGTCTTCCTTTTACGCCATTGTCAAGCCCAGAGAAGTTGCACAGAATTTGAACTTCTTTGTAGGAACATTCTTGTTAATCATGTCTGCCAGATTTAAATCCATATGCCCAACCATATTTGCTCTTGTCTTCCCAAAAGAAAGAAAGACGTAGTCTTCTTACCATCTCACCGCTACTCAATATTGTTTGTCGGGGTACTTGCTCACAACACTGATAACCTATGAAATAACCGGTCTAATCCAGACTATGGCATACACTGTCAACCGTATTCGAATAAGGCTCATGAGATATCCTGCTTTTCTTCATCTGTTTTGGGACATGTCCTGAAGAAAACTTGAGGAGAGATGCTTAAGGAACGCTCTCCAGCTTTACTTGGCCCATCACATACTTGATCAATACCTACACACAAGGTATTCCTCTTATGATTACCAAAGCCTACTCCTCCTTCAGTCTCAATGCCGAGAACCATCTTTGCAGCCCCCCGATCCTTCATCTTGAACGTCCCACTTAACCGAGTCTTCAGTACACTAATTTCAGACATGTCATAATTAGCGATCCACATGTCATCAATTCCTGACTCACCATAAAGGAATCAAACCACTGCCTAGGTGATAGGTCGAACCACGACCTCCTGCAAAGTCTTTTCTAAGTCCCTTTAACTTCGAACCGCTCTAGTTGCTTCATGTAGATCTGCTATTCACTTTCCCTTGCAGAAGTGCAGAATCCACATTCATCCTTCCAGCTCAAGATCACATTGGCCAACCAGCGCCAATCACGGATCTAATAGACACCTGCTATACCGTCGGCACGAATATCTCTTAGAAACCGATCCCTTCTCTTTGAGCATAACCCTTCGCTACCAACCTCGCATTGTATCTATGATGTATCCTCTTAAAGATCCACCTGCATCCAACCCCTCATCGGTCCAATGGAAGCTCCACCAGCTCCCATATGTTGGTCTGCTACAACGAATCCATCACATCGCCCATAGTCACTTTCCATTTCTCAGCAACAGGCTCACTTAGAGCCATTAGTATAGAAGATGAATCTCCTGCGATATTGGAGTCGTCTATGCACCTCGCCGATATCTGCTATCATGCCGTGTGATTCTTCTCACAGGTGGCTGCTCCACCTGCTCTGTATCCCTGTCCGCACGCCTCAGTCTTCCTACCCTGCCCGCTCATGTGGTCATGCCCAACATGTCACACACGTGCAAAGGTGGAATTCGCTACATCTACTGTAGCTCCACCATTTAAAGTGCTCCCAATCAACCTGTATAAGTTACCGAGTCGTTGCGCTTTCATGATTACTCGTGCCCCTTTAGATACTTTAAGAGCACCATCAATACATGTGTACTTACATCCTTTTTCCTCAAGCACACTAAGAGAAATTAGATTCTGCTTCAAATCAGGAACGTGCCTGACATCAGTCAGGGTGCGCTCCACCCCATCAAACATCTTGATGCACACCAAACCAATAGCTATAACATTACAGGCAATATCATTGCCCATAAATACTTGTCCACCATCGCACTCCTTGTAGTTGGTGAACCAACTCCAATAAGGAGTCATGTGAAAAGATGCCCCTGTGTCTAGCATCCACTCATCCTTACGATCATCATATGGCCGCCCGATAGTAGACACAGATAAAACATCACCATCACATCCATCTGACGTGGCAGCGTTGGCCTCCCTGCATGAAGCCTCATAATCTTCTCTCTTCAATTTAGGATTTCCACAATCCTTCTTCACATGTCCTTCCTTCCCACAATTCTAGCACTTTACCTTTCCTTTGCCCTTGCCTTTAGATTTGGATCTAAAACCTGAAGAACCTGTACCTTGTTCAGAATTCCTACCCACTGTAAATAGTGCATCAGAAGATGTCTCCATGTCGCTGTTTAGCTGTCTCATAGCCTTCCCTTGAAGGGCTCAGATAATGGTGTCGACACTCAGGGTTTTATTCATGCTGCACATAGTGTCCTTGAATGACTCATACGACGCCAGAAGAGAATTCAGTAACATACATGCTTGTTCTTCATCTTTCATCACTTCCTCCATATCCAGCAATTTGCAAACTAATTTATTAAAGTTGCTGATATGAGCATCCAGATCTTCACCCTCTGCCATCTTGAAGTTATACTATTGCCGCTTCAAGTGTAACTGATTTTCAGAGGATTTTTTCATATAGACATCCTCTAACTTCGCCCATAACTTAGCTACAGTTTTCTCCCTCATGACATTGTAGAGAACCTCATCCGTGAGACATAAACGGATCGATGATAAAACCTTCTTATCAAGAGTATTCCAATCACCATCAGTCATAGCAGACTTTCGCTCCTCAAGAGCACCATCTTTGCCTTGCTTGATTAAGGAACTCATCATCTTGATCTTTCATAACTCAAAATTATTTGTCCCTAAGTACTTCTCAATCTCATACTTGGTGCTCGCCATTATTACTAATCTCTCAGATTTATATCTGTGCCCAACGATTGCTCTGATACCACCTGTTGAGATTTTTGGCCTGCGGAATCACACAGATCTAGATCTAGGATAACAATTCAATGGCACCAAGCACACACAAGAGAACATAGATTTAATGTGGAAAACCCTTCCGGAAAAAAACCACGGCACAAAGCGACTGATCTCCACTATGAAACAGAAATTACAAAGAGAGAGGACTTACCCGATTTGAACAACCTCGAATCTCACCCTTGCTACACCCTTTAATTTCCCTAGAACCCCTTTAGGAAGCCTTAGAATACTTTCTCATGCTCTAGAAAAACCCTAAGAACACCTATTTATAGTTTAGGCAACTTCCCTTCCGCATCCCAATTGCGAAAGGGCACAAATTTCCGCAATCCGCAAAATCACTGAACGAATCTGCATAACCTACGACTAGTTGAAAGGGAGCTACGACTGGTTGAACAATCCCTACGACCAGTCGAAGGGCCCAGACACCAAAATCCCAAGTCATTAGACTTTGAATCGAGCAAGCCACGATCGATCGTGAGGACCCCCACGACTGGTCGAGCAATCCCACGACCGGTCGAAGACGGTGAAGACTTTTCTCACAACAATAGGCGTTTCACGGGGGTCGACCCTCCGAGGAGAATAAGGTCACCATCGCCTAGGAGTCGCTATCTACTTCGACCTTATCAAAGCCTTTCTCCCAACAAATTTTGTGGGCCTATATATATATATATATATATATATGCTCTAGTGGACCCCACCAGAGAAAACAGTAGGGAGAGTGACGCCCACCATTGAAACCTTCCTAGGGTCCACCATAATGTTTATTTGAGATCCAATCTCGTAAGTTAACACATTCATGAAAGAAGGGAAAACAAAAATATCTAAGCGCTGAGATGTTAGCATGACTTCTTTCTTCCTTTCTTACTTCTTTTCTTTTACTTTTTTTAAGCATGACTGCTCAGATGTCTAATGTTCCAAGACACCACATTCGTTTTTTAACAATAGCAAAAGAATACCCTCGGAAAATTGCTGTTTTTTAAGCCTCTATATATGTAGTTATTTATTAAATTTTTTAACAAAAAAAAAAAAAAACAAAAAAAAAAAAACAAAAACAAAAAAAAAAAACAAAACAAAAAAGGATTTCAACGTAGGAAACACTGCCAACAAACACACATAGGCATCATTAAATTGCCATCTCAATGGGTAGCAAGCTCTTCCTAGAAAGTAGATTTTTCTTTTTTCCTTTTTTATTTTCCTTTTTTTCTTTTGTCCAATGAATATTCTCCTATCCATCTTATAGAGCTTATTTAATTTGTTTGTAATGTCTAAACAACGACGCCCTGTTGTAAAATAATATCAATTTCATCATAGAAGGATTTAATAATATAGCTATAAATATCAATTAATCAATTTCACAAAATGGTTTGAAATTAACTATTTTCCAAAATAATATAGCTATATATAAATATCATAGTTGGCTCCAGACTCAGTCATTCACATGGTCAAGTCGACCTGGTGAGTCCTGAGTTGACCAGGCGAGTTCCTAAACTACTTAAATTACTATTTTCTAATCTTTTTTTAACTGTTTGTTCTCTGGGGACATGTTTCTATTTCTTGTGCTCTAAGGATGACAACTGACTGCGCGCAATACGCTCTTCCAAAATCTTAGTTTTGGTCGAAAGAAAAATATAACTTTGTCCTATCAACTTATCACCAAACATAGAAACAAATGGGGTGTATGAAGTAGGTGTAATGATTTTCCTTCAAAATTCAACTTCGTACTATCACAGTGCCCTAGCAGAAATGTTTGCAAACTATGATAAATATCATAGAATTTTTAACAATCCAATTAAAAAACTTAATTGGGAGTTCTAATCATGTGGATTGCCTAGGTCTAATCCTCCATGACTTGCAACTTACGACAACTTGACTCACCTGAGTTGACTCCACTCGACCAGATTCACAAAAGCTCAAGAAAATTTTGATTTGGTCACAACTCCAGCAAAACTCAAGTTGGCACAACTGGAAATTATATTATTTATACTTTTTAAATACTAACTAATGCTGAAAAAAAAAAATCTCAAATAAAATTGTATGATCTTTTGAGAAACTTACCCAAGTTTATACAAGTTTGTGTTTTTAAAATATGGTTCAAGCCAAAAAATCATACGTGAAGGAAGTAAGATGGTACCGTAAGTATCGGCATGATATCTTGACGGCTAAGTTCGAAGCCATTCTCATCTTTTTCATTGAGAAGCACATCGAGGAAATCATTTCTTCTAGGCGAATTGGACGATGTTGATGTAGACAACATCCTTTCATCAATCAGTCGATCAAAAATTGCATACAACTTCTTGAGATTAGCGGCGATTCGACGCCTGATGCCTTGTGGGTCAATTGGCCTCAGAACTGGAAAATAGTCCACGAGGTTGGGCCTACCACTCTCTTTCAAAAGTTCCCACACCAGATCCTTAAAGTCTTGTGCTGATTTGGAGTTGGGATCGACCAAATCGACAGAGAAGACAGTGTTGGAAGTCAAGTTGAGGGTGGTAGTGAAGGTGGCTTGGCCAATATCAACTACTCGTCCTGCTAGCCGATACTCGTGTATGTGAGCGATAAGATCTTGCACTTTCTTGTGTCGAAGGCCTTGGTTGGCGGCGAGTCTTGCTGTGGTGAACATTTCTGTGTTACATATCGTTCGTATCTTTCGCCAACGTGTGGTTGGTTGTGACCACACAATTGATGACTCATGGAAGTTAAGTGCGCGAACGGCATCAAAAACTCTTCGACCGGAGAAAGATTGATCATTCTTTTGGAGGACCTCTTTGGCCATGATTGATGATGAAACGACGATCATGGTTGTGGAGCCCAGCTTAAGTGTCATTAGTGGGCCATACTTCTTGGCGAGCTGAGCAAGTGACTCGTTAGGTTTGTTGCCGAGTTTGAAGAGGCTTCCTACAATGGGAAGTGGGATGGGACCTGGTGGGAGCTTGCCATTGGAAAGTCCTCTTTTTCTTCCAAGGAGAAGATGGATGCATGCCCACACCATCAATGTCCATAGCAACATAATTGAGTAGTCCATCTCTCTCTCTCTCTCTCTCTCTCTCTCTCTCTCTCTCTCTCTCTCTCTCTCTCTCTCTCTATAGAGAATAGCTGCACGTAAAACTCTTATAGAGAATAGCTGCACATGGTTACGTGATACCGTGGCAGCGTATGTACACTTGATACGCAAGCACCCAGAAATTGTATTTAACCAGCAAGTTGAGGAACCTACCAGTTGCTAGGTCACGGTTCCAAAGTCAGATTGATTAAAAAAATCTAACCTTTGATTCATGGGCATTTGTTTATTGAAACAGAGCTAATGGATATTTTTTATTTCAACGGTCCAATAAATCTCCACTTATCCTATAATTGGATTATTTAATATCAGTAGCTCTCAAGTTGGACGCAAGTTATAGTCCACCTAGCCAGTAACTTCCAACCAATTAAGAGCATCTTACATCCAACCTCTCGAATAGGTTGGCCGAACCATGAGGATCGCCTAGTTAAAAAATTAGCCCCATCTACTCATTGGGCGTACCACAACATAGGAAACAATTTCTAGCCATAACAAAGAGTAAATTACAAGCGTGGTTCACTCGAAAAGTAGATGTGGCTACCCTTTTTTATGAAGGCAGTACTCATGATAGGACCAACCTATTAGATGAGTTGGATTTTGCACACACATCACAGGTTGGAAGTTTTCTGCTATGTGGACTGAAATTGGGAAATTTACGTCTGTACGACCCATTTATGGCCCATTTATGAGACTAAGGCTGTGTTTGTTAACGCTGAATTTATGCACTTAATGCGGAATTGAAAATTTTTTCCATGTTTAGTGGTGTTTGTTAATACTTTATTAACGAGGAAGACGGAAAGCGCCAAGTGGTTTTTCACTGAATTTTTTCAGTGATAGGAGTCTGACTTAATGGTGAACGCGGAATGCGCTCCGTGATTTTTCATTAAACAAAAACTTTTGTTTCCAAAAGTACCCCTTTTCAAGTTAATATGGCAATTTTTTCCTAAATTTTTGTTGGGTGGGCTCTACTGCAATGTATGTGATAAATCCATTCCGTCCATCTGTTTTGGGAGATCAATTTAGAATGTGAAACAGAAAATTAGGTATATACAACACTCAAGTGGGCCATACGAGAGAAAACAGTGAGAATTCAGTAAGAACGGTTGAAGCATTCTTATGGCTATAAAAGTTTTGTATATATCAACTATATTTTTGGTGTTTTCAATTCATTCATTGGGAATGACTTTATAAACGGTTTGGATAGCAAAGAAACATCAAGGTGGAGCCTAGGAAGGTTTCAACGGTAGGAGTTTCTTTCCCCAAATTTTCCTCTCATGTGAACCACATGAGTTTTTCATCCATCTCATTTTTGGTATCACGAACTAAATTGATCTCTCAAAACGTATGGATGGAATGGATTTATCACATACATTGCAGTGGACCCCACCCAACATCATTGCGCGGGAACTTCCTGTGAAAGTCTTCCGCTGGACGTGAACAGATTGGCTACTCCCACTGCCACCGGTCAATGGCTGATGGTCGGTGCTTTGTGGGCCCTACCATGATGTATGTGTTTCATCCATGCCATCCATCTATTTTTTCAGATCATTTCATGGTATGTGACAAAGGGATATCAAAATCTCAAGTAGGCCACATTACAGGAAATAGGGTTGAATGAGCAACGACCATTAAAAACCTTTTGGGGATCATAAAAGTTTTGGATCAAGCTGGTCTTTGTTTTTTACCTTCATCTGGCCTGCATGACCTAATAAAAAGATTGGATGTCAAATAAACAGTACCGTGGGCCTTAGGAGGATTTTAATGGTGCATATCTAATCATTATTGTTTTCTTATGGTGTGGTCCACCTGAGCCTTATATCCCTCTAATTTCTGGGATGAAATACTAAAATGATCGGTAAAAATGGATGAACCGAATGGATGAAACACATACATCATGGAGGGCTAACAGAGCACCGACCATCAGCGACCGGGCTAGTAGATGGGGGAGTAGCCAGTCCGTTTCCGTCTTGTACCCGGATTTCCTGCCGAAAGCCTTTCGCAGGAAGTTTATGCGCTGGGAACGCAGGTGGGGCCACTGGGATGTTTGTGAGAAATCCTCACCGTTCATCCGTTTTGTGAATTCATTTTAACACATGAGGCCAAAGATGAACCGTATCCAATGCTCAAGTGGGCCGAAAATGTGATAATTAAACGTCATAGTTGAAATATTCATAGGGCCACTGAAGTTTTGAATCATGCTAATATTTGTGTTTTCAGTTCATTCCAATAGGAATGACATTATGAACGGTATAAATGGCATGTAAACAACATTATGGTAATGACCTTATAAACGGTTTGAACGGTATATAAACGTCAAGGTGGATCTCAGGAAAGTTTCAACGGTAGGTATTTCTTTTCTCAATTTTCCATCTGGTGTGGCCTAATTGAGTTTTGGATCCACCTCATTTTTGGTGGCTTGTCCTAAAATGAGCTCTCCAAACGGACGAACGGAGTATATTTCCTACAAACATGGTGGTGGGCCCCACCCATCATCCTTCAGCGAACTTCCGCGCCAAAGGCTTTCAGCTGAGGGAAATCCGCGTCAAATGATTGGTTGGTTTACCTACGTTATCTTGTTTTGTGAGTCCCATCATGGCATATTTGTTATTTCCAAACCGTCCATCCATTTTGCGAGCTGGAAGTAAGGCTTGAGCTGAAAAATAAGACAGATCTAAAGATAAACTGGACCACACTGCAAAAAGCGGTGGGAGATTGAATGTCTACCATTGAAGCCCTTTTGGGGTTGCGGAAGTTTCGGATCAATGTGAAATTTGTTTTTCCCCTTCATCAAGATATTTTTGACTTTATAAATAGATTAAATGGAAAATAAACGTTATAGTGGGCCCTATGAATTTTTTAACGGTAAAAATCATTATGCCACTGCTATTTTTGGTGTGGCCCATTTGAGTTTTGGATATAATTCATTTTTTGGATAATGCTCTAAAATGATCTCAAAAATTTGATGAACAGTGTGGATATAATAAATACATTATTGTAGGGCCCATGTAACTTTGATCTCCTTTGAACCGTTAGTATGTACCTCGAGGAGTGTCCGCGCTGGTCTTCCCACGACACGTATCTACACCAGCTATATAGCTCGTCTTCGTAGAAAGTTCCTGAGCTGGAAACGTATATGGGCACACCTTGACTTTTGTGAATAATGATATTTTAATTTTCTATCAAGTACTTCATATTTTATTTGAATTAAATAAAATAGTTTTATTTTTATTTAATAAAAAATAACTTCTTTATAATGTAAAATATTTTCAAACAAGAGCTAGGAGCAAATGTGTCAAATTAATATATTTCAGACATTTCAGATGTTTGTTAACAAACAGATTATTTCAAATTCAGTACTAAATTTTCAGACTTCAACTATAATTACCAAACAAGTTTTTGACTTGATTCCAGTTCGGGCTTGATTTGATTCGGGATTCATACTTGATTCGAACTTTAGACTTGATTCACCTCATTTTACCTTGCGAGAATACGCCCACCAGTATCGGACGCCCTCTCAAAGGTCGAAAATGCCCCTTTTTCCATCAAGCGGCTCGGTTTGCTTTCGAAAACAATGACGCTCCTCGAACTCCGAGTTATACGAACGGTTCAAAAGAGATCAACGTTACATGGGCCCACAGTTATGTATTTATTATATCCACAACGTTCATCCATATTTCAAGATCATTTCCGAGAATTATCAAAAAAAAAAAAAAATCATATCCAAAGATCAACTGGACCACACCACAAAGAGCCATGGAAAATTGATTTTCACCGTTGAAACTTTTGTAGGGCCCACCATAACATTTATTTTCCATCCAATCTATTCATAAGGTCACAAAGACCTGGATAAAGAGGAAAAACAAATTTCATAATGATCCAAAACTTCTGTAACCCCTAAAAGGGTGGTTTCAATGGTAGATGTTCAATTCCCCACTACCTTTTAAAGTGTGGTCTACTTGATAGTTAGATGTGTCTTATTTTCCGTTTCAAGCCTTAATATGAGCTCGCCAAATAGATGTACGGTTTGGATATAACATAGACCTCATGATGGGACCCAAAAAACAACAAAGATTCAATGTTTTAAAAAAAAAAAAAAAAAGATTTTTATTTTATTGGATACAGAGATTTTGCTACGGATCATAACCGTAGCCATATCTACCAAAATCCATATCCAAATGGGCCTACCCGGGGTGGGTGCCCCGAACTACGGTGCCCGCGCTACTCGCCTGCGCCGCTCACTGACCTATCCGGCCAGGGCGCGCCGATCTGGTGGGGCCACGCCAATCTGGAAACCCCTATAGCTACGGATTATAACTGTAGCCATAACTGTAGTCTATGCCAATCTATGAATTTTATTTTATTTTAAAAAAAATTTTATTTTTTATTTATTTTTTTACATGGAGAACTTCATTCTACCTACAATTTTCTATAACACATGCATATTTATATAAATATGTATATATAAGCATATAAAAAAAATTTCTCTCTTTTTTCATTTCTTTCTTTATTCATTTAACAAGAATATCTTCTAAACTAAAATTAGTTAATGTACCCTATATGATTTTGGGGAAGGAGAAGCTACTTTAACCAACTAACCTGGTTATTTTCCAAGATTCCATCAGGTCGACGGTCGAAAATCCATTTCATTCACTTAGCGGTCAATTTCATTCATTTCATTTACTTCGTGATCATTTCAATGCATTTCATGGTCAATCCTGACGATTCCGTTTTGATTCACGGTCATTTTCATGCATTTCACGGTCAATTCCCTTCACTTCACAGTCATTTTTATGCATTTTACGGTCATTTCCCTACATTTCACGATCATTTCCATGCATTTCACGGTCATTCCCAGCGATTCCGTTTTGATTCACTGTCATTTCCATGCATTTCATGGTCATTTTCGCGCATTCCACGGTCAATTCGCTTCACTTCACGGTCATTTCCATGCATTTCACGGTCATTCCCACCTATTCTGTGTTAATTCATGGTCATGCCCCTTCACTTCACGGTCATTTCGGCGTATTTCATGGTCCAATCGCTACACTTCACCATGAGGCTCACTTGTAAAATCGGTCGACACTACAAAGCTTCTAAGTTCTGATTTCTTTGCATATAGCTTTTGTAGTGTTAAAAGGTTGTAGCGAAACGGGTGACCAATGCCCACTTGCAAGTCATTCCCGACGTTGTCTGGAAGTTGCAAGGTATTCTGCTTAACCAAATAACCAAAAATAATGTTATTCTGTTCTAGAATGCTTGTAACTTTCTTTAGCAACAAAAGGTTTAGCTCATTTCAAAAACTAAGTCAGTCCCAAAATCAAATTTGTGAAACAATTCTACTTATGTGGACTCGCTTGTAATATAGAACCATATAATATTTAACATTTTTTTGTATTAAGTTAACATCCACCAACCTTATAATTGGAAAATCAAATTAGTATATCATCCACCAACCTTATACTTGGAAAATCAAATTTTTGTGTGTGCGTGTATATATATATATATATATATATATATATATATATTGTTCATTTTTGAACTGTTGAATATAGTATGGCCTTGTACATTTATCGATTGGATGGAATGCAAGTTTGCAATCCGTAATCAATTAAAATGTAGTTAAAATTGTGGAATTCTGTGTTTATTATTTATTTTGTTCTAGTAAAGTTCACCAGGATTGTGCGGTCGAGTCATAACTGCTTGTCTCATCCAGTGCATTTAACCAGCTATGGGAAGAAAGAACTGACCATGAGGTGAAGACGTGTGACTGTGAAATGCGTCGAAATCACCGTGAATCAACATGGAAAAGACGGGAATGACCGTGATATGCATGGAAATGGGGGTGAAGGGAAGCGATTGGACCATGAAATGCGCGAAACTGACCGTGAAGTGAAGGGTCATGACTGCGAAATGCATCGAAATCAC
The DNA here is from genome assembly GCA_030180095.1 of Magnolia changhungtana. Taxonomy (NCBI): domain Eukaryota; kingdom Viridiplantae; phylum Streptophyta; class Magnoliopsida; order Magnoliales; family Magnoliaceae; genus Magnolia; species Magnolia changhungtana. The sequence goes on along the minus strand of JASAUF010000364.1, from coordinate 838,258 downwards.
CGTGAACCAACACGGAAAAGGCGGGAATGACCATGATATGCATGGGAATGAGGCTGAAGGGAAGCGATTGGATCACGAAATACGCGGAACTGACCATGAGGTGAAGACACGTGACCGTGAAATGCGTCGAAATCATCGTGAATCAACACGGAAAAGTTGGGAATGACCGTGATTTGCATGGGAATGAGGGTGAAGGGAAGCGATTGGATCACGAAATGGGCGGAACTGACCATGAGGTGAAGACGCGTGACCGTGAAATGCGTCGAAATCATCATGAATCAACACGGAAAAGGTGAGAATGACCGTGATATGCATGGAAATGACCATGAAGGGAAGCGATTGGAGCGCGAAATGCGCGAAACTGATCATGAAGTGAAGGGTCATGACCGTAAAATGCGTCAAAATCACCATGAATCAACACGGAAAAGACGGGAATGACCGTAATATGCATGGGAATGGGGTGAAGGGAAGCGATTGGAACGCGAAATGCATGGAACTGACTGTGAGGTGAAGACGCGTGACCGCGAAATGCGTCGAAATCACTGTGAATCAACACGAAAAAGGTGGGAATGACCATGATTTGCATGAAAATGACCATGAAGTGAAGCGATTGGACTGAAAAATGCGTAGAAATGATCGTGAAGTGAAGGTCCATGACCGTGAAATGCGTCGAAATGACCATGAAGTAAAGACGCGGGACCGCGAAATGCATCGAAATGACCGTGAATCAACACGGAATATGCGGGAATGATCGTGATATGCATGAAAATGGGGGTGAAGTGAAGCGATTAGACCATGAAATGCACGAAAGTGACCATGAAGTGAAGACGCGGGACCACGAAATGCATCGAAATGACCGTGAATCAACACAGAATATGCGGGAATGACCGTGATATGCATGGAAATGGGGGTGAAGTGAAGCGATTGGACTGCGAAATGCAAGGAAGTGAATCAAGCGTCTTCACTTCAAAGTCAGTTCAGCGCATTTCATTGTCCAATCGCTTCACTTCACTCCCATTTCCATGCATATCACGATCATTCCCGCCTTTTCTGTGTTAATTCGTGTTGATTTTGACACATTTTGTGGTAACACGTCTTCACTTCCGTGCATTTCACGGTCCAATCGTGACACTTCACCCCCACTTTCATGCATATCACGATCATTCCCGCATATTTCGTGTTGATTCACGATCATTTCGACGCAATTCGCGGTCCCGCGTCTTCACTTCATGGTCACTTCCTTGCATTTCGCGGTCCAATCGCTTCACTTTACCCCATTTCTATGCATATCATGGTCATTCCTGCATATTCAGTGTTGATTCACGGTCATTTTGACACATTTCACTGCCCCGCGTCTTCACTTCACGATCACTTCCATGCATTTCGCGGTCCAATCGCTTCACTTCACCCCCATTTCCATGCATTCACGATCATTCCCGCATATTCCGTGTTGATTCACGGTCATTTTGACGCATTTCGCGGTCCCGCGTCTTCACTTCACGGTCACTTCCGTGCATTTTACGGTCCAATCACTTCACTTCACCCCCATTTTCATGCATATCACGTCATTCCCGCATATTCCATGTTGATTCACAGTCATTTTGATGCATTTCACGGTCATGTACCTTCACTTCACGATCATTTTCAAGCATTTCGCGGTCCAATCACTTCACTTTATGGTCATTTTCATGCATATCACGGTCATTCCCACCTTTTTCGTGTTGATTCATAGTGATTTCGACGCATTTTGCGGTCACGCATCTTCACCTCACGGTCAGTTCCTCGCATTTCGCGATCCAATCGCTTCCCTTCACCCCCATTTCCATGCATATCATGGTCATTCCTGCCTTTTACGTGTTGATTCATGGTGATTTCAACGCATTTCGCGGTTATGATCCTTCACTTCACGGTTAGTTCCGCGCATTTCGCGGTCCAATCGTGACACTTCGCCCCCATTTCAATGCATATCATAGTCAATCCCACATATTTCGTGTTGATTCAAGGTCATTTCGACGCATTTTTCGGTCCCGCGTCTTCACTTCACGGTCACTTCCGTGCATTTCACGGTCCAATCGCTTTACTTCACCCCCATTTTCATGCATATAACGGTCATTCCCGAATATTCTATGTTGATTCACGATCATTTCAACGCATATCGCGGTCCCGCGTCTTCACTTCACGGTCACTTTCGTGCATTCGCAGTTCAATCGCTTCACTTCACCCCCATTTCCATGCATATCATGGTCATTCTCGCATATTTCGTGTTGATTCACGGCCATTTCGACGCATTTTGCGGTCCCGCATCTTCACTTCACGGTCACTTCCATGCATTTTGTGGTCCAATCGCTTCACTTCACCCCCATTTTTATGCATATCACGGTCATTCCCTCCTTTTTCATGTTGATTCAGGTTGATTTCGACGCATTTCACGATCCCGCGTCTTCACTTCACAATCATTTTCGCGCATTTCGTGGTTTAATCGCTTCACTTAATGGTCATTTCCATGCATATCACGGTCATTCCCGCCTTTTCTGTGTTAATTCACGGTGATTTCGACGCATTTCGAGGTCACGGGTCTTCACCTCATGGTCAGTGCCGTGCATTTTGCTGTCCAATTGCTTTCCTTCACCCTTATTCCCATGCATATCACGGTCATTCTCGCCTTTTACGTGTTGATTCACCGTGATTTCGACGCATTTCGTTGTCATAACCCTTCAATTCACGGTCAGTTCCATGCATTTCGCGATCCAATCGTGACACTTCACCCCCATTTTCATGTATATCACGGTCATTCCCGCATATTCCATGTTGATTCATGGTCATTTTGACACATTTCGCGGTCCCGCGTCTTCACTTCATGGTCACTTCCGTGCATTTCGCGGTCCAATTACTTCACCCTCATTTCCATGCATATCACGGTCATTCCCTCATATTTCGTGTTGATTCACGGTCATTTCGACGCATTTCACAGTCATGGACCTTCACTTCACGATCATTTCTGTGCATTTCACGGTCCAATCGCTTAACTTCATGGTCATTTCAATGCATATCACGGTCATTCCGACTTTTTCTGTGTTGATTCACGGTGATTTCGACGCATTTCACGGTCACGCGTCTTTACCTCACGGTCAGTTCCGTGTATTTCGTGGTCCAATCGCTTCCCTTCACCCCCATTCTCATGCATATCATGGTCATTCCCACCTTTTCCATGTTGATTCACGGTGATTTCGATGCATTTCGCGGTCATGATCCTTCACTTCACGGTCAGTTCCGCACATTTTGCGGTCTAATCGTGACACTTCACCCCCATTTCCATGCATATCATGGTCATTCCCGCATATTCCGTGTTGATTCACGGTCATTTCGAGGCATTTCGCGGTCCCGCGTCTTCACTTCACGGTCACTTCCATGCATTTCGCGGTCCAATCACTTCACTTCAACCCCATTTCCATGCATATCACGGTCATTCCTGCATATTTCGTGTTAATTCACGGTCATTTCGACGCATTTTGCGGTCCCACGTCTTCACTTCACGATCACTTCCGTGCATTTCGTGGTCCAATCGCTTCACTTCACCCCCATTTCCATGCATATCACGGTCATTCCCGCCTTTTCCATGTTGATTCATTATGATTTCGACGCATTTCGCGGTCACGTGTCTTCACCTCACGATCAGTTCCGCGCATTTTGCAGTCCAATCGCTTCCCTTCACCCCCATTCCCATGCATATCACGGTCATTCCTGCCTTTTCCGTGTTGATTCACGGTGATTTCAACGCATTTCGTTGTCATGACCCTTCACTTCACGGTCGGTTCCGCGCATTTCGCGGTCCAATCGTGACACTTCACCCCCATTTCCATACATATCGCGGTCATTCCCGCATATTCCATGTTGATTCACGGTCATTTCGACACATTTCACGGTCCCGCGTCTTCACTTTACGGTCACTTCCGTGCATTTCGCGGTCTAATTGCTTCACTTTACCCCCATTTCCATGCATATCACGGCCATTCCCACATATTCCGTGTTGATTCATGGTCATTTCGACACATTTCACAGTCATGGCCCTTCACTTCACGATTACTTCCGCGCATTTCGCGATCCAATCACTTCACTTCACGGTCATTTCCATGCATATCACAGTCATTCCCGCCTATTCCGTGTTGATTCACAGTCATTTCAACGCATTTCACAGTCATGCCCCTTCACTTCACGGTCGTTTCCCTAAACCTATACTTATAACCTAAACCTATTCTCAAATCCCAAAACCTATAACCTAAACCTAAACCTTAACATAAACCTATAACCTATAACCTAAACTGAAACCTATAACCTAAACCCGAACATAAAGCCGAACCCGAACCCAAATTCCTAAACCTAAACCTTAACATAAACCTTTAACCTATAACCTAAACGTATAACCTATAACCTAAACCCAAACCTAAACCTATACCCTATAACCTATAATCTAAACTTAAACCTTAACTTATTCTCAATTCCCTAAATCTATAACCTATAATCTATAACCTAAACCTTAGCCTAAACTAAACCTAAACCTTAACCTATAACCTATAATCTAAACTTATTCTTAAATCCCTAAACCTATAACCTAAACTTAAACCTATAACCTATAACCTAAACCCAAACCTAAACCTATAACCTTAACCTAAACCTATAACCTAAACCTAAACCTAAACCTATAACCTAAATCCACTGACACCACCATCATTACCTTAAAATCCATCCCATCGCTCCTAATCCCATGGGATTCGCCCGGCCAAACAGGCCCTTAAATCCCATCCAATCCACCCTAATCCCTTCAAAAATGCCTGGGACGTGTTTGGTTCGGGGGATTGTTGAGGGTTAAATATTGCATATTAGATCCCAGTTATTACATGGATTTACAAACATGACATTGCTTAATGAAATATTTTAATCAGGTTTTTGCTGCAGGATGTAATTAGGAGCGTTGACTGAAAAAGAGTATTAAAAGTATAGATTTGATGCTCCGAAGTCACCAGAGCAAGGGACGGACTCCAGAGGACCAGGATCAACGAATTCACATGCTAGGGATCCGAGGAAATCAAGCCATTCACGTTAAAAATGGCCCGAAACTGGTCCAGAATGCAAGATCATAGGGTTACCACCATTCGATTGACACGAGACTTCATACATGGGATGTGAACCATAAATTAACCGTACATATTAAATTTCAGCCACTAAAGATCTCGGGAAGTGGGCCAACGGATAGATCAGCCTATTAATCTTCAATTTGGGGTCCACCTAATATCTAGAACTGCCTTAACAGTTGGCCTCAATGGTTTAAATAAGATGAGAAATAGGATGGACGGATTGGATTTCTGAAGAACATCAAAGTGGACTCCATATGTACAGCATGTGTACATAGTGTACACACGCCCGCCGAGCACCGGATCGACTATGGCGGGTCAGCAGGCACTGACCCGCATCTTCTTCTCAAATAGCAGTTGCTGTTTTTGGCTTCTGTGTAACAAACCGCCTTGGTCCATTGTTCAAACGATTGTGGGCCCCACACATGCTTTATACGTCTAATCCACGCCGTCCATATTGTAAAGGACCTCGAGCAAATCAAAAGCTTGCTGAAATTGTGTACCCATACGTACACACGTGTGTGATACAAAGGCCACAGGTGGACTGCTCTACAACATTCAAAATGAATCTTAGTGTGATTTCTTCTCTGGACTGCGTCAATGGATGTTCAAAACCATCCATTCTTGACTGAAATTTCATCCTGAATGCAATGGACAGGGTGGATTTCCCCGAAAATACCTTTGTGGGGCTCACCAATCACGACAACGAAGGAGTGCGAAAGCTTTCGTAGATCTGCAAAAACCTACGTTTCCAGGGGGTTGTGGCCCACCATCTTTCATCATATGGCAGATCTGAACCGTTCATCATGTATAGGGCTCAAAAACGTCCTAAGAGAGTGTTTCTTTGGAGAATAAGCGAGAAAAGTGCCGAGTTTTGAAGCTCCGAACTTGGCTGCGAAAAAAGCTTTACTGTTTCTTTGCGACAAACTTACTGCAAATTGACTCTCCGCCGCCTCAAAGCCTATAAAAGAAGGTTTTGGACGTGGGGAGCAGGGATCTTGGCTTGGCTTGGCTTGGAAGTGAGAGAGATAGTAGTTTTGTTTTGATTTGTTTTCTTTTTATTTTTGTTTTTTTGTTTAAGGGTTCCAACCCATTCATGTTGGGTTAAACCTCTTAGTTAGGGCTAAAAGGTGAAGCTTGTACCATGATGGGTAGTTTCCTATTGTTTTGATTCATGTCAATGAACCTTCTCTGATTATAGTTTGATATATGGAATGTCCTTAGTTTTTAATGATTTGTTATGACTTAAATTACAATAGATCTGCGATATCTTCTAGTATTTTCATCCATGTATGGAGGTTATGCTCGTAGGGACGTTGTTGTTCACCATTGTCTCCTGGGCATGGTTGGATGACAGAACTCTTCCTGACATTCATACATCTCTTTATTTGGATGTGGATTAGTTTAATTATGTTGTTTACTTTGTCTCATGGGCATGGATTTGTGATAGAATTAATCCACTCTAATCTACATCTGTCTTATTTCTCGAAAACTAGATCAAAAGAAGTTCAGATCGTGCTTTAGTGATATATCTTCCAACTGGATGAAGATGAGACTCAAAGTCTAGTTGATTTCATGAATCAAGCGTAGATCTCCTTGATGTCTACAAGTGGATCCTTGGCACCCTAGTTTTCTACCTTTAAATTTCACCAGTTTTAAATTAATATTTCACCATTATTCCTTCATATTCACTTGATTTAGATTTCAGTTTATCCTAGTTCTAGTTCTGGTTACTTTCAGATTACGTACAGGTTTCAGTCCCTGTGGATTCGACCTCGGTCTCACCGAGTTTATTACTATATCACAACCCTATACTTGGGGAGTGAACAGGGATTGAAAGGGATTTGAAGGTTTAATCCCCGGATTGGTCAAGCATGCCAAACAGACCCGATATAGCAATCTCGCGATATAGCAATCCCATAGATCTTGCATCAATCCACTGACGCAGCTATTATTACCTTGAAATCCATACACTCCACTCTAATACCATCTAATCCCATCCAATCTGCCCGGTCAAACAGGCCCATAGGGTACATCAAGGAACTAATTTTAGTTTAGAAGATACTCTTGTCAAATGAATAAAGAAAGAAATGAAAAAAGAGAGAAAAAAAATTTATATGCTTGTATATAAATATTTATATAAATGTGTTAGAGAAAATTATAGGTGGAATAAAGCTCTCCATGTAAAATAATAATAATAATAATAATAAATAAACAAAAATTGCACTACGGTCAATGGTTACGGTTATAATCCGTAGCTATAGGGAACCCCCAGTTGGGCGTGGCCCCGCCAGATCGGCGTGGCCACGCCGGACACTCCAATAAGTCGCACGGGTGCCACTAGTTAGGCGCGCCCACCCCGGTTTAGACCTTTTTGGCTACGGACTAGGTATCTATGGCTACAGTTATAATCCGTAGCTATAGATCTGACCATAGCAAATGACTCTATAGCAATTTTATTTTTTTTTTCGAATCTTTATTTTTTTTGGGTCCCATCAAGTCTATGTTATATCCAAACCGTCCATTTATTTGGCGAGCTCATATTAAAGCTTGAGATGGAAAATAAGATAGATCTAACTATCAAATGGACCACACTTTAAAAGGTGGTGGGGAATTGAATGTCTGCTGCTCTTTGTGGTGTGGTCCTGTTGATCTTTGGATATGATTTTTTTTTTTTTTTGGATAATGCTCCGAAATGACCTCGAAATATGGATGAACGTTTTGGATATAATAAATACATAACTGGGGCCCACGTAACGTTGATCTATTTTGAACCTTTCGTACAACTCAGAGTTCGAGGAGCGTCAGGGCTCGTCTTCGAGCACCTGCCGATCCGGTTGAAGGTAAAAGCGAGGGACATTTTCGACCTTTGGCAAGTCGTCCGTACAGCTGGGGCGTATTCTCGCAAGGGAAAATAAGGTGGGCTTGGTCTCGTAAATAGGCCATAAATGCGTCGTACAGTCTCAAATTTCTCACTGAAATTTGTAGTCACCAATTGAACTTAAGAGTTACACTTCATTCATGGACATGGTGGAGTACATGACTCTTTCTCAACAACTTCTGCACACTGATGAAATAATGTCATGACAAGGACCAAAGTTCAATAGTACCCAGAAAACACCTAAGGGGCGGCTTATTTTTATTTTTATTTTACAAGGTAAGCATGATAAATAACTATGATTTTAGGTGACTTTTTCCATCTCAAAATGGGTATAAAAAGGACCGACTTAAATATATGAGCCCCATCAATTTGTATGTGACATGTTGATGTAGAGCGGGTCATGGATAATTTCATGGCCAGGGTGGATCAGAAGAGGGCCGGTCGGAGACGGAGATGATTTGGACCGTCAGAATTTAAAATGGACGTATCTCGCAAATCGAAATGAGCTATCGAATGTAAAATATATGAGTTTGGGGTATGACGAACTACTTTAGCCACCCAACCCGGCATAGTTGGGTTGTGCAAGCCGGATTTGTAAAATACCATCTGATCAATGGTCATTTCCCTATTTTAATTCCATTTTTATTATAAATAGTAAGTTTTAGTCTAATCATAACTCTTCGTACGTTGGGCTTTAGGAGTTGTATCCAACACGAAAAGTAGAAAAGTTAGGAGAGCGTCATGGTTTGGCCAAATAGGACACTATTTTTGGCCAAAAACCTTGCGCACTAGTGGAAATCACGACCGTCTATAAATAGTAAGTTTACTATTTAAAGTAAGTCACAAATTCTAGGAGTTTTAATTATAGTTTGATTCCAAAATTTCTTTCATAGCTTAGCTAGTATCCCTATTTAAAGGAGTGTAAACTCGTTTATTGGATTCATCAATCAATTTCGAATTTCATTGAATTTATTTTTTATTTTCATTGTTCTTTTCCTTGTGGATTCGAGAAGTCTCTGTGAGGAGTACAGAGAAATTCCGCGGATTTGGAATAGTTATCCCCTTGAGGAAGACAATGCTCGACCTCACATCCTTCCCTGCATCACATGTCCACATCGTTCATATATTATATAGGAAGATTTTAGGGAATGATCTTTAAAATGTGCAGATACAAAGCTCAAGAGGCCTACACCACAAGAAGCTGATGTAGTAAAACTTACATAGTTGAAGGTTTTTACTTCTTAGGGCTTATAAGACCTTTTATTTGTCATCTAACCTGTTAGTAAGGTCACATAGACATGGATAAAAGAAAAATACAAATATCAACTTGATCCAAAACTTCCAAGGCTTCCAAGAAGTTTTTAACAATAGGTGTTCAAATTCACATTGTTTCCTACAGTGTTGTCTGCCCCTCAATTTTAATGTTCAAAAAGAAATAGGTTTGTAAATAATTATTACTGATTTACACATATTTACACCAGTTAAGTAGACAACAAACAGCCCATAAGCCTACGTAACCTATGTGAAACTCTGCCAGTACATCCAAGTTTTTACCAGGTGTAAAAAAGTATGACTTCCGTAAAACCAGGGTTATAAGAATTATATGTAACCCCCAAGTTGTGTTGGGCCAACTATTAAAGAAAAAATACCCTTTTTTATTTCAATTGATTGCAACGTGAACACTCTACCTTATGCGTTTACAGAGACAATGAATTTAAACATGAAAACATGAATACAAATCTCTATAAAATCTGTTGCTGCCGATATCCTTCAATGTCTCTCCATTGATTGAGGCCTACAAATCTCCATAAGATCTGTTGTCGTATCTCCAACCTTATCACCTCCGCTAATTGAGGCCATATCTCCAACCTTATCACCTCCACTGATTGAGGCCTTATCACCTCCACTGATTGAGGCCGTATCTCTAACCTTATCACCTCCACTGATTGAGGCCATAGTTGTTGAGCTGTGGCGTGTGTTAATTGATGGAGATTTTTCTCCTCACTGTTGGTATCGATGAAATCGAACAGGTTTTGATATCATCGAAATTGCAGGATTTTTCACTGCTGGTTGCTGGACAGTTTTTTGTCTTGTCGAGATGATCGAGAGACTTTCAGATCATATCAAGGCTGTCATCGAGAGTGGCTCGATATGATCGATAATTGTTGGAATTTCCACCCCTGGTCGCTGGACAGTTTTGGTCCAGTTCCAATATCATCGAGAGACCTGTCGATGATATCGAGGCTGTCATCGAGAGTGGCTCGATGACATCGACGAGTTCCGCAGATACGATTGCGGAAATGCAGATTTTACAGATTTTATTTCTTATTTGGATTCTACCTCTTTTTATTCTTATATAAAGGGGTGTATGTGGGATTGGGGTGTATTCTAGGGATTTTAGGGTTTTCTAAAGGTACTCTAAGAGGGCTTAGGGCTATCAAAGGTGAGAGTGAGAGAGAGAGGAAACCTGTAGAAGGGAGATTCTACTCGTAGAGGTGATCTACATCGCAGTCCATGTCTCAGCGCTTATACGTCCTCGTGAACGGTGAGATCTCTCCGTTTTCTCTTATTTCTCTTATTGTTTATCCACTCCTGCATGAGTGAAGAAGGATTTATCCAAGCGGTGTGTGCTTGTGATCGGTTTTAACGTTCTACTTTATAGTGGATTGTTGATCTGGATGAGGTCCCGTGGTTTTTACCTCTTTGAGGGTTTTCCACGTAAAAATCCCTGGTGTCGTGTGGTTTATGCTTTGATTATTTTTCATTGCATTATTATTCCATAATTCTGGTTTGTTTCGGGAGGTTAGATCCTAAGGTTTTGTGCAAGGCCCCCAACAAAGTGGTATCAGAGCTAAGTTCATTGAACGGGTAGGATCGGTTTTGAATTATGGAAGGTGGCTCATCAAGGATGATCAGCCTCAATGGTTCTAACTGGACCATACGGAAGGCTAAGATGGAGGACTTGCTTTATTGCAAGGACCTATATTCTCCAATTTTAGGCATATCAGCAAAATCCAAGGATATGACTGATGATGATTGGAAGAAGATGGACCGAAAGGTGGTGGGGTTTATTAGACAATGGTTGGATGATTCTGTATTCCACCATGTGTCTACGGTGACCTCAGCCGCTAGCCTATGGCTGAAATTACAAGGGCTGTATGAGAGGAAGACAGTCGGTAATAAGATTTTTCTGATAAGGCGACTTGTGATTCTCAAGTTCAAGGATGGTGGTTCTGTGGGCGAGCACATGAATGAGGTCAGCAATATAATGAATCAACTCTCATATATGAAGATGGTCCTGGATGATGAATTGCAGGCTTTACTATTGCTTAGTTCATTGCCTGACAGTTGGGAGACATTGGTGGTGTCTCTAAGTAACTCCGCGCCAGACGGAAAGATATCCATGAAACAGGTAACCAGTTGTCTCTTCAATGAGAAGACAAGGAGGAAGTCTCATGTGTCTACTCAGCAAGAGGCCCTTGTAACACAAGAACGAGGGAGAGGAAAGAACAGGAAGGGCTGGAAGGCCCGAGATAAATCAAGAGGCAAGTTGAGTAACAGAAAAGATGTTGATTGCTGGAATTGTGGTGAGAAGGGCCACTATAAGGATGAATATCGTGGTAAGAAAAATGACAAGAAAGGAAAAGGGAAGGAAGATGAATCAGATTCCACTGCGGTCACTTCAGATGACGACGTTATAGTTATTCTTTCTGTAGATCATGATGTCTGTCTCACGGCTACGAGTCAGGACATCGACTGGGTGATAAACTCGGGAGCTTCTTTTCATGCGACGGCACGCAGGGACTTCTTCATAAGTTACAAGTTAGGTGACTATGGGACTGTGAAGATGGAAAATTCTGGCGTATCAAAAATCATGGGAGTCGGTGATATTTGTGTGAAGACCGATGTGTGTTGCACATTGATTCTCAGGGATGTAAGGCATATCCCAGACCTTCGCCTCAACTTGATGTCGATGGGAAGGTTGGATGATGATGGCTATGAAAGCCGGTTTGTTGGTGGGCGATGGAAGCTCATCAAGCGTTCGTTGATCGTGGCCAAAGGAAAGAAGTGTTGCACCCTTTACAAGGCAAGTGTCAGTATGTGCAAGGGTGGGTTGAACGCAACAAAAGATTCAGCTATTGACATGTAGCACAAGCGTCTAGGCCACATGAGTGAAAAAGGGCTTCAGCTACTAGCGAGAAAGCGGCTCCTTCCAAACGTAACAGGTACGCATCTTAAAACATGTCTTGATTGTTTATCAGGAAAATAACATAGAGTTTCATTTATTAAATCTGTTTCTCATGTTAATAAAGTGCATGCATTAGATTTTGTTTATTCTGATGTTTGTGATCCTATGAGAACAAAAACCTTGGGTGGGGCATTGTATTTTGTTACTTTTATACATGATGCATCTAGGAGGGTTTGGATTTATGCTTTGGTGTGTTTAAATTATTTCATGCTATAGTCAAGAGAGAGACAGGTAGATCATTGAAGTGCATCCGCACTGACAATGGTGGTGAATACATTGGCAACTTTCATGAGTACTGCAAGTTCTTGGGTATACGGTATGAACAAACGGTTCCCACGACCCCCAGCATAATGGTGTAGCTGAGCGAATGAATCGCACCATTGTTGAGAGAATCAGATGCATGTTATCCCATGCGAAGTTGCCCAAGACGTTCTGGGGAGAAGCAATGCACACGGCGGTGTATTTGATAAATAGGTCTCCATCAGCCCCGTTGAATGGAGAAGTACCTGAGAAGGTGTGGACTGTACATGATCCATCGTACAGTCATCTCAGGGTATTTGGATGCAGGGTTTCCATTCACGTACCAAAGGATGAGAAGTCCAAGCTCGATATGAAGATCAGGCAGTATGTGTTCTTAGGGTACGGTGATGAAAAATTTGGTTACGGATTGTGGAATCTGACCGAGAGGAAGTTCGTGAGGAGCAGAGATGTGGTTTTTTTAAAGATCAATGTATAAAAGACATTGGTAAGCCGGAGAAGAATCAGCCTAGTTCAGGTGAGCTAGAGGACATGGATCCGGTTACTCCTCCCGTGGTGCCTGATGATGGGGGAGTACAACAAGGTACAGAGGACGAGAGAGTTCCTTCAAGATGGACTGTGGGAGCAATTTCCCCACTTGATTCACCTGTTGAGTCACAGGTGAGGAGGTCATCTAGGGACAGACAGTCATCCAAGAGGTACTCGCCGCATGAGTACATTATGCTGACTGATGGGGGAGGGCCAGAAGATTATTCTGAGACCCTAACCGATGAGCATAAGGAGGAGTGGTTGAAAGCTATGTAAGAGCAGATAGAATCCTTGTATAAGAACCACACCTATGACATGGTGAAACTGCTTAAAGGCAAGAAAGCTTTGAGTAATAAGTGGGTGTTCAGAAAGAAGATTGAGCAGAAGAATTCACAGACGAGGTTCAAGGCCAGACTTATGGCGAAAGGGTTTGGTCAGAGGAAAGGCATAGACTTTGAAGAGATATTCTCACCAGTGGTGAAGATGATATTCATACGGGTGTTGCTTGGGTTGGCGGCTAGCATGGATATGGAGATAGAGTAGCTAGATGTTAAAATTGTCTTTCTCCATGGTAACCTAGAAGAAGAGATCTACATGCACTAACCAGAGGGGTTCGAAGTCAAGGGCAAGGAGCATATGGTGTGTAGGCTGAGGAAGAGCTTGTATGGGCTGAAACAAGCTCTACGGCAATGGTACAAGAAGTTCAACTCATTTATGTTGAAACATGGGTATGACAGAACGGAGTCAGACCACTGTGTGTTCACGCGCAAGTTCTCAAATGGTGATTTCTTAGTTCTGCTCTTATACGTTGATGACATGCTCATCATGGGAAAAGACATCAAGAAGATCGACAGCTGAACTAGGAGTTGAGCAAGTCTTTTGTGATGAAAGACTTGGGCCCGGCTAGACAAATCCTAGGAATAGAGATAACCCGTGACAGAAGCAGCAGGAAGCTTTGGCTGTCACAAGAGCGGTATATTGAGAAAGTCCTAGAACGGTTCAATATGAATGCAATGAAGCCAGGCCAAGATCTACCTAGATGGTCACTTCAAATTGAGCGACAGGCAGTGTCCCAAGACGAAGACAGAGGTGGAAGACATGCAGAAGATACCATATGCGTCAGCTGTAGGAAGTTTGATGTATGTTATGATGTGTACACTCCCAGCTATAGCATATACGGTTGGTGTTGTCAGCCGATATCTTGTCAATCCTGACAAAAAATATTGGGCAGCGGTGAAATAAATACTGCGGTATCTAAGAGGCTCATCCACGTTGATCCTATGCTATGGTGACGGTAAACCTGTGTTAGAGGGCTATACAGATGCAGATATGGCAGGCGACATAGACTCCAGGAAGTCTACATTAGGGTTCATGTTCATGTTTGCAGGAGGAGCGGTTTCTTGGCAGAACAAGCTACAGAAGGTCGTAGCATTGTCAACGACAGAGGCCGAGTACATTGTAGTTACAGAGGCATGTAAAGAGATGCTTTGGATGAAGAGGTTCCTACAGGAACTTAGCCTAAAGTAGAAGCAGCACGTGGTCTATTGCGATAGTCAGAGTGTTATACACTTGAGTAAGAATCCAAGTCAACATTCCAAGTCGAAGCATATAGAGATTCGGTATCACTAGATAAGGGATACTTTGGAATAGAAGGTGTTATAACTTGAGAAGGTCCACACGGAAGATAATGGGTCAGACATGATGACCAATGCTTTGCTCAATGGCAAGTTTGAGATTTGTAGAAACTAAGCTAACTTGAAGAAGGTGAACTCCTCCTGAGTCGAAAAGGGGGAGATTTGATGAGAATTTTTCTCCTCATTGTTGGTATAGATGAAATCGAACAGGTTTCTATATCATCGATAATTGCAGGATTTTTCACTGCTGGTTGTTGGACAGTTTTTTGTTCTATCGATATGATCGAGAGACTTTCAGATCATATCGAGGCTATCATCGAGAGTGGCTCGATATGATCGATAATTGTTGGAATTTCCACCCCTGGTCGCTGGACAGTTTTAGTCCTATTCCGATATCATCGAGAGACCTGTCAATGATATCGAGGCTGTCATCAAGAGTGGCTCGATGACATCGATGAGTTCCGCAGATGCGATTGCAGAAATGCAGATTTTATGGATTTTGTTTCCTATTTGAATTCTACCTCTTTCTATTCTTATATAAAGGGGTGTATGCAAGATTGGGGTGTATTCTAGGGATTCTAGGGTTTCCTAAAGGTACTCTAAGAGGGCTTAGGGCTATCAAAGGTGTGAGAGAGAGAGAGAGAGAGAAAGAGAGAGAGAGAGAGGAAGCTTATTGAAGGGAGATTCTGCTTGTAAAGGTGATTTACTTCGCAGTCCACGTCTCAACGCTTCTACGTCCTCGTGATCGATGAGATCTCTCCATTTTCTCTTGTTTCTCTTATTGTTTATCCACTCCTACGTAAGTGAAGAAGGATTGATTCAAACGGTGTGTGCTTGTGATTGGTTGTAACATTCTGCTTTATAGTGGATTGTTGATCTAGAAGAGGTCCCGTGGTTTTTACCTCTTTGAGGGTTTTCCACGTAAAAATCCCCAGTGTCGTGTGGTTTATGCTTTGATTATTTTTCATCGCATTATTATTCCATAATTCTGGTTTGTTTCAGGAGGTTAGATCCTAAAGTTTTGTGCAAGGCCCCCAACATTAATATCCTCCCGCAAACTATGCTGAGGTTGGAGGCAAAGTTTGGTTCAGAAATAATGAAGGGCTGCCTTTGACATTGGCTTAGTGAAGAGGCCTGCAACTTGGTTAGCAGTGGAGATATGTCGAGTGCTAAGTAATTTAAGCACAACGCGTTCACGCACAAAATGATAATCCAAGTAGATGTGTTTACTTCGTGCATGGAACACAGGATTTACTATCATATGAAGAGCACTAAGGTTGTCGCAGTAGAGTATGGGAGGAAATGCCATTGGAATGCGGAGATCTTTGAGAATGAAGGTCATTCATGTGAGTTCAGCTGTTGTGTTAGCCATGGCTCGGTACTCTGCTTTTGTGCTTGACTGAGAAATTGTATATTGTTTCTTTACACACCAAGAGATAAGATTTCCTCCAAGGTAGGTACAGTAGCCAGTAGTGGAACGTCTCGTAGTAGGACACCCTGCCCAATCTGCATCTGAGAAAGCAAATAGATTAACTGTAGTGTTTAAAGAAAATGTAGTCATATGCCAATAGTTCCTTTAACATGTCGTAGATACGTCGAACCATTTTCAAATGTGCCAAGGTGGGAGCATGTATGAATTGAGATACATAGTTAACTCTTAATGAAATATCAAGGTATGTTAGTGTAAGGTAATGTAATGCTCCAACAAGTCCGCAATAGTAACTAGGGTCTTCCATAAGAGTTTCATTTGATGAGGTTTTTGTCTTTGTTTTGAGAGGCGTACTCAGAGCTGGGCATTTCTGACCCGATCCGGTAGATCCGACCCGATTTGAACGGAATCGATGGCCTGGATCGGTGCGGATCGGGTAGATCCATTCAAATCCGAAAGATTTTCGGGTCGAGTTCGGATTGGATACGATCCGATTCGATCTAGATGGATTAGATCTAAAAAACCATGGCCCCACTTGTCAAGACCTCATGATTCCACATTTGACTGAAGAAAAAAAAAAAAAAAAGCTTTTGTCAGGACCCATGGCCAGGGCCCCACCTATCAAGCTATTATACCTACCTCATCCAATCCTCGACTTCGAATCTTACAGGATATAAATTATCGATCCACTTCTCAAGTTGGATTTTCCAGTAATTTAAATGAGAAATGTAGATGATATTTGGGCGAGGAGAGATTAAATTACTTAAAGGTGACAAATAGGCCAAGTGTTGCAAAGTTTTAATATCCGGGCCACTCGTCAGGTTGTTGCTAGCATGAAATAACTGCATCTCAAAATAAAGAAGGCCCACTCAATAGGTGGGCCACAATTATGCATTGAATATAAACTGTTGGTTATCTACTTTTCTAATACACAGCGGACCACCATAAAATTTGATTAGAACGATTTTTCGGACCAATGCATGTCTACTGTAGAACTCATCAGATGGTCCAGATACACTACACGTATGCTAAATTACCATGTGTGCCACGAATGGGTCTTGAGTATCTTCTCGCGCGAATAGTTGGAGTTCCCAAGAACTGAAAAGACTCTAAAATAGCTTGAGTTCCCAAGAAGTATAAAGACTCTTAAATAGCTGGAGTTCCCCGAGAACTGAAAAGACTCTTATCCCGTCCGTCCGAACTCAGAAGTCTTCGGACGAGAGGGCATTTTCGACAATTTCGCTCAATTTAAGCATTTTCCCGTCGCACTCATGCTCCAGGCTTTTTAAAACACACACTCTCTCTCTCTCTCTCTCTCTCTCTCTCTCTCCGACGAACCGTTGGTCTTAACTCTTGACTAAAGGGAAAAAAAAAAAAAAAAAAGGAAGATCGAAGAAAAAGATCTTCCATCTTCGTACGTTTGGTTTCCTCTTTTTCCCTACTATCGATTCTTTCTTCTTCGGACTTCTAGTTTGGAGCTAAGAGGACACATTTTCCTCGTGCATGGATCGCCTTATCACTTCTTTTGTAATTTTTCTCTTGAAATTTGGATCGATTCGAACAGTGCCCAATCTGATTCGACTCAATTTTTCTAACGAAGTCGGACTCGGATCGGATCAGACCATATACATTTCAAATCAGTTCGAGTCAGGTGACCTGAACTCGGTCTTGGATCGGATCGAGTTCGGGTCAGGCAATTGAGATTTCGGATCGGATCGAGTTAGACCCAATCCGATCCAACTCGGTCCGATGCCTAGCTCTAGGTGTACTCATCATGGGCTTGCAATCTACCATGTTGGATCGCTCAAGTATGGTAAGAGCATAATGTGACTGAGACAGATAAAGTTCATTGGAAATTGAAGAGATTTCTATGCCAAGAAAATGATGAATTGGTCCCAAGTCTTTCATTGCAAATTCACTACTTAGTAGTTGAATGAATTTTGTAACAAGTAATGGAGTGGATCCTGTGAGCAGTATATCATCTACATAAAGAAGAAAAATTATGGTGTTCCATAATCAGAATGAAAAATAAATAAGGAAGAATCTGCTAGACAGCAAAGGAACCTGTATTTAAAGAGAAAGGTACTGAATCGATCAAACCAAGCATGAGGTGCTTGTTTTAAACCATAGAGAGCTATTTGGAGTTTGCGAAACATATGTCGGGTGTTGAGAATCCATCAGTCATAGAGGTTGTTGCATATATATATATATATATATATATATATATATATATATATATATATATATATATATATATATATATATATCTTTAGAGATTAGACCATGCAGGAATGTATTTTTTATGTCTAGCTGACAAATAGGCCACCGTTGAATAAGAGCTACAGTAATGATCATGAGAATAGTTTTCGGTTTGATAACTGGAGAAAATGTTTCAGTGTAGTCTATACCATCAATTTGATGATAGCATTTTGCAACAAGACGAGCCTTGAGTCGATCTAGGGAACCGTCAGGTTTGAGTTTTGATTTGAATACCCATTTAGATCCAATAACGTGCATATTAAATGTGTGAGGAACAAGTTTCCAGGTCTGGTTTTGATGTAATGCCGCAAGTTCCTCATGCATAGCAGCTTTCCACCTAGGATGTGCCAAGGCAGATCTAATATTGTGTGGCTCACGAGGTACATTGATAGATATGGTTGTAATCAAAGCAAACTTTGGATTGAGTTTTACCACGCCCAGTTTAGACCGAGTGACCATAGAATGGGATGTTGGTGCTGAAGAAACTGCAGTAAGGTGAGATAACTCTGATGCTTCAGACATGAGTTGTGGAAGTAGCGCTGGTTGAGACTCATGCGGTGGATGTGTTTTAGGTAGTGTCGAGCTATGATTGTGGGTAAGCATATCGAAAGTCTCTGAAAGGGAGGATGGAAAATCTAGTAGGTTAGTGGAACTAGGATGGTGGGATGGTGGGGTTGGATGATGGATGTCTGTTCTGGTAAGGGACTCAAACAGGGTGGTGTTGAAGATGCCAAAGAAGGTCTTATAGGGAAGTGCATGTCAGTGTGTGGTAACCAAGAATCAAAGATGCTAATGACATGTGGCTTAGTAGATGTGATGCGAGAAGTGTTAGCAGTCTTATAAGGAAAGACTAACTCATTAAAAATAACATGCCGAGAGATTAAAGAAAAAAAATTGCTTGAAGGGGATGAAAGCACTTGTATCCCTTATGTTTATCACTGTAGCCTACAAAAATACAGAGAAGTGTTTTTGGATCAAATTTGTAACGTCGTGTGTCCCAAGTGTAAAGAAAACGTTTAGAGTCTAAGGTACAAAGTGAAGAGTAAATAGGATGAGCTCGATGCAGCGCAAAATATGGGGTGTCAAAATTAAGGGCAGGTGTAGGCAGTCGATTCATAAGGTAGACAGCTGTAGTGAAAGTTTTTACGCATGAAAATTAAAGAGCACCACAATGAACGAAGTGAAGAGTAAATAGGATGAGCTCGATGCAGCGCAAAATATGGGGTGTCAAAATTAAGGGCAGGTGTAGGCAGTTGATTCATAAGGTAGACAGCTATAGTGAAAGCTTCTACCCATAGAAATTAAAGAGCACAAGAATGAAATAACATAGTCATACCTAGCTCTCTTATCGTCAAGAGTCGATTCTTGCGATGGAAGATGGCCTCGACAGCTAGAGTGGCTCCAACTGAGACGTGGCGTATCATCCCCATTCTCATTGTGTGGGAACTCTAGAAAGCCGGAAACTGTGCCAGAAATGATGGGATCCCTATGCGCCTGAACACCTCTTTAGCCCGAATCTATTGGTGGGCTTCTTCTCTCCTCCAAGGGGACATCTTTCAGTCAGGTCAGGGGCTTAGATCCCAGTTTTCTTTTGAGTGTGATTGGCCCTCGAGCATCATCAAGTGGAAGAAACCATCTCAAAATTGGGTAAAATTGAACATGGATGGTTCAGTTAGAGGCAACCCCAGGCTGTCGAGAGGAGGTGGTATATGCAAGAGAGAAGATGGGAGCGTAGTTTTCGCCTTCTCGAAGGGATATGGTTTGGGGACAAACAATATGGCTGAATTGCGAGTTATTTACGATGGCCTGTCGCAGTGCTTGGAAAGAGGCCTTTCTAGAGTTGAGATTGAATCTGATTCCAAACTAGTGGCCGACGTTCTTGACGGGAAAGCTGATCCACACTAGAGTTGGCAGGCGTGGCTTAGGCGGATCCATTTGCTTAAATCGGCAATTATTTACCAGATCCGGCATATTCATCACGAAGGAAATGGCCCGGCGGACGTATTTGCTAAAGAAGGTAATAGGAACCAGAGAGAGGTATTGTATGCCCATCTGAGGGATATGCCGTCCTAGACTCGTGGCCTCATCTTCCTTGATAAGATCGGGCTTGGCTATGTTAGAATGGCCCGACGAAAGCCGTAGAGCCTATTTCTAGCATTTTTTTGGTCTTTTCATCTCACATTGCTTTATGATAGGCGCCCCTGTTTCCTTTTTGTACCAGGGGTGGCCCGAATTCAGGGTTTTTTGTACAGTCTCGCTTTGCAATAGTGAAATGAATTATTTTAATTTAAAAAAACTCACTATTAACTCAAATAAGATGTGGGTCTTAGTTTTCTTTTTTTTTTCTTTTTTTTTTAAAGCTCTCTTATCGTCCTGTGTCATCTTTCAACCATACCAGTCTGCTCAGGTATATACGAGGAAGATATCTGATGAATAATGCATGTGGAAAGAAAGTGAGTTGAAAGTTTGGAGTTGATGAACTCACAGCCTCCATTTGAATGAAAAATTTTAATTTGTTTGTTGAACTGTCTAGCAACGTATTTTTCAAAGGTCAAGTATGCATTAAAAAAATCAGATTTATGACATAAGGGAATAATCCATGTATATTTAGAGAAGTCATCAACCAAATAAGCATAATATCTAAATTTTGCAATAGATAAAACAGGAGCGGGTACCCATAAATCACAATGAATTTTTTCAAAAATACGCTAGTACTTGAATGTTTAGAACAAGAGAAAGGTAAATGACTAAGCTTCCCTAATTGACAACTATCACAAAGATGTTAAGATTTTGTTGCCCCTAAGAGATCAATTAGCCTCTTATTTTTTAATAACTATAAAGCAGAAGACTAAGGATAGCTTAAGCGTTAGTGCCAAACTTCTGTAGTGCCGGATTTGAAGCGATGAGAAAAATATAGTTCTGGCAAAGATGGTAGAACATAAAGATCACCCCTGCGTCTCCCTGTTATCACTGGTTGTCCTGTTTCCCGATGCTTAACACAAAAATTAACGTTAGAAAATTCACAATTGACAGGAAATTGATTAGTTAACTGGCTTACAGAGAGTAAATTGTTTTTTAAATCTGAAACTAGCAAGACATTATGTAGAGGTAAAGCAGATTTTTTTTTTTTAGTTTTATACATGAGTCACCAATTGCAAGAATTGGCAAGGAAGATCCATCGCCAATTAGAACTGTGTCAGTACCAGAATATTTACGAATATTAGTTAACATACCTGGCTTACCTGTCATATGATTGGAAGCTCCAATGTCTGTTGTCCATTCTATATCTGCGATGGTGTTGTCCAAGGTAAGTGCTGCAAGTGCTTGTGGGATTTCATCATGGTGAGTTGATTTTTTGGGTACGTACCCACCAGTAGATCTTTGCACACCCATTATCCCACAGTATTGACACTGTTGGTCACGGTATTTGTCCCTCTCTTCAGGAGTCATGCGACACTCACCTAGTAGTGGAGGACGACGCTGTGAATTGGCAAAAGGAGGGTTGTTTGTGTAGCTCCGATTGGAGTCCTTATGTTGTTGTTGTTGTGCTTGGAATCCACGCCCACTGGATGTAAACTTCTATGGGGTTCCACGATAGCCTGAGAAAGTTTGTTAAGATCGTTGCTGCTGCTGACCATAGAATGTCATTTGATGAGTAAGAGATGAGGCTGGTACATCTGTATGACTAGAAAATCAATTACGCCTTTGATTAAAATTTTGGAGTTGAGAAACCAACTCAGAGTATGATGGTTGTGGGGGCTTCAACATGGTTGTTGTGAAAGTTTCATATTGAGGACCAAGACTAGTGAGAAGACAAAAGACTTTTTCTTGGTCTGGAACAGGTTTTCCAATAGCTGCTAGATTGTCACATAGGCCTTTAAAGGTACAAATGTGGTCTGTAATGGTTTTTTCATATTCTTTTCGAAGATAAGTTACTTGTTGCCGTAGTGTAAATTCACGTTCTTGTGAGTCTTGGGCATATACATTCTTGAGTGCTTCCCATACGGCATGAGCTATGTTGAGGCTAACGATGAGTCCGAGAGTTCCTCTAAGAGTGTTTCGATGATCCACCCATGAAGGAGACGATCTAACTTTCGCCAGGCTATGAAAGAATCTGTTAACTGTGGAATAAAATTTTCTGCATTTGTGGAGCTATTTGAATTTGTTGTGGTGTATTTAATGGGAGTAGGATCTTCATTTGTGAGATGGTCGACCAATTCTTGACTCTCTGCAAGGGCCAAAGCTTATTCATGCCACAAGGGATAATTATTTGAGGTGAGTCTGAGTATAACGAAGTTGTCAACGTTGAGAGATAGAGTAGCCATGGCGGAAGAAGAAAATGGAAGATAAGAGAAAGAAGCTTTGACGTGGTAACGATGCCAAGTGTTTACAATGGCTTTGATACCATAAAGAAAAAATACTTTTTTAAAAAAAAAAAATTTCAATTGATTGCAACGTGAACATTCTACCTTAGGCGTTTACAGAGACAAGGAATTTAAACATGAATACAAATCTCCATAAAATCTGTTGCTGCCGATATCCTTCAACGTCTCTCCATTGATTGAGGCCTACAAATCTCCATAACATCTACTGCCGTATCTCCAACCTTACCACCTCCACTGATTAAGGCCGTATCTCCAACCTTATCACCTCCACTGATTGAGGCCATGTCACCTCCACTGATTGAGGCCGTATCTCCAACCTTATCACCTCCACTGATTGAGGCCATAGTTGAGCTGTGACGTGTGTTAATAACTATGATGTATATATAACTCCATCCATCCAATTTTTTGGGTTGATTTTAAGACATCAACTCAAAACTAAGGCTGATGATCAACGACTTAAGGGCATATTTGATTTTCTATGTTATCTATGATAAGTAATTATTACTTTTTCACTTGGTTTGAAAATGGAAGCGTAATTCCACCTTTAAAATCAGTTCAAAATGTTTACTTAAATTTGTGGGGCCCATTTTGATGTCTATGATATATCCGTCATGTTTATCTATTTTATCATAACATTTTGTGGTATGAGCCAAAAAATGAGGTAGGCCCAATGATGTAGAGCGGGTCACAAACAGTTTCATGGCCAAGATGGATCAAAAAATGCCCGGTCGACGACAGAAGTGATCCAGACCATCGGACCTTAAATCGGGCATCTCTCGCAATCCGGAATGAGTTATTTGACGTACCATGTATAATCTCTCGCAATCCGGGATATGACGAGCTACTTTAGCCACCCAACCCGCTATGTCAGGTTGCCCACGCCAAATTTGCGAAATACCACTAGATCGACGGTCGAAATCCCGTTTTAATTTTATTTTTACTATGTATAGTAAGTTTTAATTTGAGTATAACTCTTCATCCGTTGGGCTTTAGGAAAACATCATGGTTTCGCCAAATAGGACACATACTATTTTTGGCCGAAAACCATGGCACTAGTAGACATCACGACCGTCTATAAATAGTAAGTTTACTATTTATAGTAAGTTGTGATTTTTTAGAGTTTTAGTTGTAGTTTGATTCTGAAACTTTTTCCATGGTTTAGTATCCCTATTAAAAAGGTTGTGAACTCGTTTATTTCATTCATCAATCAAATTATGAATTTTATAAAATTTATTTTCTATTTTCCTTGTTTTTTTTCCTCAAGATTTGAGAAGTCTCTGTGCGGAGGCAAGAGAAACTCCGTGGAGTCCGCATAGTTATCCTTGAGGAAGACGATGATCCACCTCATCACGTTCATCCTTGTGTCACCCAACACTAAAGTGCCCCCACACGAAAGGAAACAATGGTTTAATTTGGCTGCCATTGAAAATTGTTTATTTCATTGATCCTACATTGAGGTTTATTTATCATCTAACTTAAGGTCGCACAAACAAGGATAAAGGAAAAACACAAATATCAGCTTGATACAAAACTCTTAGGGTTCTCAAGAAGTTTTTAACAATAGACATTTGATTCCCAATTTATGCCATGTGGTCCACTTGAGCTTTGAATCTATCTCATTTTTTGGCTCATGTCCTAAATTCAATTGGCATAACAAGTGAACGGTGTGGAAAGATGTAGTAATCAGTCATTAATCATTTTCAACGTAATTAAAAAATCTAATAAACCCTAAGTGAAGCACATCATTTAAAACAGTTAGGATGAATATGCCCACCCTTTGAAACCTTCTCAAGGACCGACGTGATGTTTATATACCATCCAACAAGCTCGCAAGGTGATTATTACCACAAAAGAGAAAACACAATTATTGGACCGGCTCAAAACTTCTGTCCCTTAGAAGATTTCAACGGTGGGTGTTCAATAACTATAGTTTTTTGTGGTGTGCCCCACTTGAGTTTGGAATCCGCTTCGTTTTTAGGTCGCGCGCTCTAACATTGGTTTGCATATAACCAGTGGACGGAGGGGATATGATACAGCCACCACGGTGGACCCACGAGTGGCATGCGAGCGACTCGCTTTTCTCTTGGGGATTTGGCAGCAGCAAAATGTCAAGTCCGACAGCCTGTCTAAACTTATATTATTTGGCTATAAATCGGATTGCCTGCTGAGTCACCCAGAAGGCTCTTATTGTACCGGGTAAACTCAGTTGGGCCTAACTTAAATGTACGTGGTTTATCTACGCTGTCCATCCATTTTGTTTTATTTAATTGAAGGGGTTGAGCTCAAAATTGAAGTATATCTAAATATCAAGTGGATCATACCACAAGGAAACAGTGGGGATAACGTTAAAACTATGCTAGGTCCCCCTGTGATGTTTATTTGTCGTTCAACCTGTTAATAATATCATAAAAACATGGATGAAGGGAAAACAAAAATATAAGCTTGATCTAAAACTTCTATGGCCCCAAAAATTTTTCAATAGTAGACGTTCAAGTCAACTCTTTCCTATGGTGTGGCCCATTTGAATATTGTATATGCTTCATTTTTTATCTTAAGCCTAAAATTATCTGATAAGCTGTACAGACAGAACGGATAAAAAAATAAATCACGGTGGACCTCATGTTAGAGCAGTTGGAGCTTGGTGACGTCTACACACCACTGAAGTTAATGGGGCGTGGTACAACAGCCTCGGTGTGGGTTGACGTCACTCAGTTCCGTGGGCTCTAACATGAGGTATGTGTTAATCCAAACCGTCTGTACATTCGGCAAGCTTGCAGAAAGGCTTGAGCCCAAAAATAAAACAGATCCAAAGATCAAGTGTACCACACTGTATAAAGGAGTGGGGGATTGAACATCTGAAACCTTCATTCGTAAAAAAGAAAATTTTAATATTTGCTTTTCCTTTTCGTCCATGCCACCTTACCAACAGATTGGATGGAAAATAAATATTATGTTATGCTCTCTACGGTGAGAATCATTATAGTACTGCTATTTATGGCGTGGAAATGACTTATTTTTTTCTCGGGCATTAAAATAAACTCTTAAATGGATGAACGGTGCGTAAAATAAACTCTTAAATGGTGAGGGCTCACGTAACTTTCGTTACTTTCGATAACCTTTCAAAAGCTAGCACATTCAATGAATCGTCAGCGCTCATCTTCGAACGCAAGTTCACACGCCAAAGTGGCGGACGCGGATTAGTTGCTGACAGCTTCACTGCTGAAGAGATCACAAGTTCCGTGATGTCAACCATGATATATGTTTTGTATCCACACCATCCATCCATTTGGAAAGATCATATTAGTGCATGATCCAAAGAATGAGTTAGATCCAAATCTCGAGTGGACCCCACCACAGAAAATAGTGGGGAGAGTGACGTCCACCATTAAAAAGTTCTAATGGTCACAAAAGTTTCCGATCAAGCTGATATTTATGTTTTCCCTTCTTTCATGTCTACGTTGACACAAGAATATGTTGGATCTCAAATAAACATCATGGTGGACCTTTGGAAGATTTCAACGGTGGGCGTCACTCTCCCCACTGTTTTCTGTGATGGGTCCATTCCAGCCTTGGATCTGCATCATTTTTTGGTTCATACCCCAAAATGATCTCTCCAAATGTATGAACGGTATGGATACAACACATACATCATGATAGAGCTACGTAACTTGATGACATCACTTCATTAGCAAGTCTCGCTACTCAACCTATCAGTAGCTAATCCGCGTCCGAAGGTGGCGTGTGCGTAGTACACCAGCCAATCTACTTCCGTGAATGTGGAGGCGGATTGCCTGCCCTGGGCATGGAGATATTCCTGTGCCCTTGCTGCAGGTAGCTGAGTAGGGCCTACAGAAATGCTCTTGACAAATCTAATCTATCCATCAATTTTACGGTACTGTAATAAGATAAGAGTCTAAAAATCAGGCAGAGACAGAACTCATGCGGGCCACAACTCACGAAACAGCAGGTATTAAAAGTCTACCATTGGAAATCATGCGGGGGATAAAGAAGTTTTCTTTCATGATAATATTTGTGCCTACACTTTATCCGAGCGGTAGTAACCTTATAAACGGTTTGAATGGCATTTAAACACCATGATCAGCTCCAAGAATGTTTCAACGGTGGTTGTTTTCCTTCCTACTGTCACATTTAGTGTGGCCCACCTGAGTTTTGGATCTTTCTGATTTTACCTAATCTATTATGTTCTTAAAAAACAGAGGGATGGAGTAGATTTGTCACAGGCATTTCTGTGCACCCCACACAACTTCTAACAATGGCACTGGCAATCCCGTCCAGTGACTGTTGTCTTGGTGAGCTGGTTGCCGTTTGTCTGAATCCGTCTGAATCTATCTGGTGTGGCAAGAACCGGACGGTGGTTTGTTGAAGCCTATTGTATTCTTATTTCTCTTTCACATAACGGTAGCTGCATGAAGTGGCCTCTTATCTAGTTATCTAATTCCATGCTTTGTTATAAAATGCTGGCGACTCCTCTATGGAAACGGATAGGCTACTCACCGTGCCACTAGCGAATGGCTATTGGCCGGTGCTTTGTGGGCACCACCATGATGTGTGCGTTTCATCCATGCCGTCCACCCATTCTTCCATATCATTTTATGGTATGAGACCAAAAATGAGGTTGATTCAAATCTCAAGTGGACTGCTTGGTGTTGATTGAACGCCCACCATTAAAAACTTCTTAAGGCCACAAAAGTTTTGGATCAAGCTGATATATATTTTTTCCCTTCATATGACCTAATCGACAGGTTAGATGTCAAATAACTATTACAGTGGGCCCTGGGAGGTTTTTAACAGTGGAAATCAATCACTACTCTTTTCCCATGGTGTGGTCCACCTGAGATTTAGATCTACCTCGGTTTTGGAATCAAGCCCTAAAATTATCTTTCAAAATGAATGGACGGCGTGGATAAAGCACATACATCATGGTAGGATTCACATCGCACCGACCACTAGCCACATGCGGCAGCCTCACTGGCCAAACCGCGTCCCTCTTCTATCGCTGGTTTACAAATATATGTCTCATTCAAATTGTGAGTCTCTTTAGGGATGGATCATAAATATGAAATTAAATTGATGGTCATCCAAATTTGAAAGAAAACTTTCTAGGGCTAATATCATTTTATCAATATAATTTCTTTGGTAACAATCCACTACATATGGGTCATTGATTCGGACGGTCTTGATTGTCGCAGACCTGTGCCATGTGTACATTTTGAAGAGTCAACACTGTTATACAGATATCATAACTAACATTGAAGTCCTACCCTTCCTTAACGGGAAGGGTATGAAAAACAAAACCTTACCATGATACGTGTGTGACATCTTTGATGTTGTCATTTATGTTTTCAGCCCAAAAGTCATGCGAGGCTACCATACCTCACGTTCATGGCGACGCGGGTTAGATAGTGACAGGTTGAATAGCGAGAGTTGTTGTTGAAGTGATGTCACCAAGTATTGTAATTAAATTACTATGTATATGTTGTATCCACACCATCCATCCATTTGGAAATATCATTTTAGAACATAATACAAAGAATGGGTCAGATTCAAATGTAGAGTGGACCCTACCACAGAAAACAGTGGGAAGAGTGACGCCCACCGCTGAAACCTGCTTATAAGGTCCACTATGATATGTTTATCTGAGATCCAACGTGTTCATGAGTTAAGACATACACGAAAGAAGGGAAAATACAAATATCAGCTTGATAGAAAAATTTTGTGGCCTTTAGAAATGTTTAATGGTGGTCTTCACTCTCTCCTCTGTTTTCAGTGGTGGGGTCCACTAGATCTTTGGATCTGACTCATTCTTTGGCTCATGCCCTAAATCAATATTTCAAAATGGATGGACGGTGTGGATACAACACATACACCATCGTGGGCTCATGCCTTAAATTGATATTTCAAAATGGATGTACGGTGTGGATACAACACATACACGTGGTGGGTCCCACAGAACTTGGTGACGTAAATTCGGTAGTGAGTCTCGCTACTCAACCTGTCAGTAGCTAATCCGCGTCCCCTCATTAGTGGCCCATAGTGCGCTGCCCCTTCGGTTATCTTAATGGAATTATTTAGTTGGGCCTGTGATTTTAGGCACAATTGATGGATGGGGTAGACTGTATGTCACACAGAAATCATCGTGAGTCCCACACTGCTTGTTTTTGCACAATGCGGATTACCTATGAGAGCCTTTGGTAGGAAGCTCCAGCTGATGGAAAGCTAAGCAGGGTTCACCATAATGCTTATGAGAAATTCACCTTATCCATTAGTGTTGCTAGATCATATTAAAATAAGGGCCGTAAAATGAGCTAGACTTGAAACTCAAGTAGGCTGCATGACAGTAAAACCCAAAACTCAAGTGAGTTGCATGACAGGAAATTAAACACTAAGGATTGAAAGCTAAAACATTCGTAGGGTAATAGAAGTTTGGATCAGGCTAATATTTTTTGTTTTTTTAGTTCATACTGGTAGGAATGACCTTACGAATCATATATATGGATAACGTATAAACATCACAGTGGACTTAGGGAGGTTTCAACAACAAGTTTTTTTTCCACCCACATTTTCCTTTAATGTCCGCCAGATATTTAGAACTGCCTCATTTTTTGGCTAATGTCTTAACATGATATGACAAAACAGATGAAGGGAGAATTTCTCACAAACATCACAATGAGTCCTACATAGCTCCACGCTAGGCCTTTGCATGCAATTGGGACGTTTTTGCAGGATTTGGATTCAGCAATGGACCAGGACCACCTTGGTGATGGGAAAGCTCGATCTGTGAGCCCACCATGATGTGTGCATTTCACCGAACAACTCCATTTATCCATTTTCCAAATCTCAGGTAGACTACACCATGAGAAACAGTGGTGGTTAAACGTCCACTATTAAAAGCTTCTTGAGGGCCACAAAAGTTATAGATCAAGCTAATATTTGTGTTTTCCCTTCACTCAGGTCTATGCGACGTAATTAATAAGTTGGATGACAAATAAATATTACAGTGGCCCTAGGTAAGTTTTAATAGTGAGCATTTAATCAACATTATTTTCTTGTAATTTGGTCCACCTAAGATTTGGAACTGCTTCATTTTTTGGACTCATGCCCTAAAATGAACAAGAAACGTAAATGACAACATGGATACAACACACATCATCGCAGGGCCTACGACAACAACCAATGCTAAGGGTTACTGGCAGTGTCACCGGTGATCCGAGCATATTTCTGCATGGACTTGGATTCGACAGTGTGACCGCAGTGCCCACGTGGGTGCTGGTCATCCTTGAAAAGCTCTATGGCTCTACTATGATCTATTTGTTTTATCTACTCTATCTATCCATGTTGCCCGGTCATATTAGGACATGAGCCTAAAAATGAGGTAGATCCAAGTGTTGGGTCAACTACACGCTAAGAAATATTGGTGATTGAAGGCTACCACTAAAAACTTCCTACAATGGTTGGACTAAAAGAAGGTGAACTGTAGATTGACCATAACTTTTGATCTGGGTATCGTTACGAGGCACACAACCTATCAATCTTTACTATAACGGGCCATCCGAGGTGAACCGACACAAAGCGGTTCGCATCTATCCGTTTCATGAGAAAACAAGCACTTTCAACTCAAAAATGAAATTTTGAAGAAAAATTACTATTTTAAGTAATTCTGATTTTTAAATATTTTTTATTTTTAGAGTTTTAGATTTTCTTCTTTTTTAAAAATAACTTGTAATCCTGCTAGAACTCTTCTATCGAAAGTTTATTTGGAATTTTTATTTTTTAAAAATAGGTTTTATAAGATTTTTAGTAGAATTAGGATTTTTATTAGAGTTAGAATTTTATTATTTTTGATAATTACGAATTTTCGTTTAGCTTTTTTTTCTTTATTAATGGTGTAACAAGGACACATACATATTAGACAATTATCAATCAATTTATTTTTGAAATTATTAGAAATTATTCTCTATTTTCTTCCCTCCCGGATTCGGGGAATCTATATGAGGAGTCCAAAGAAACTCTATAAGTTTAGAGTAACTATCCTTGAGAAAGACGCTGCTCAACCTCATCATGTCCATCCGTGTGTCAGGTTCTTTCTAACTAATACCAGACAATTATCAATCAATTTAATAACATTAATCAATTCCACTAATTGGGTTGAAAATATGAAACTATTTTCCATAATAATATAGCTATAAATGTGGAAGCGGATTAGCTGGTGTACCACACACCAGCAACCTGGCTGTGGTGTGGGTACGTGTCATGCAAAGGGGCGCTGATGCTCCAGCAGTTCAAAGGAGATCAAAGTTACATGGCCCTACTATGATGTATTTATTATATCACACGGTTCAACGATTTGGCGAGATCATTCTAGAGCATGAGCCCAAAAATGAGTCATATCTAAAGCTGAAGTTGGCTACACCACACAGTGGGAACAGTAATTCTCACGTTAAAACATTTATAGAGCCACTATAACATTTATTTCCCATCCAATTTATTCATAAGGTCACACAGACCTAGAGGAATAGGAAAAACAAAAATCGTATTGATCCAAAACTTCTATATATAACCCCAAAAGAGTTTCAATGATAGAAGTTCAATCCCCCACTGTTTTTAGCAGTGTGGTCCAATTGATCTTTGGATATGTCTTATTTTTAAGCTCAAGCCTTACTACATTACAGGCTCTTCAAATGGACTGACTGTTTGGATATAATACATCCCTCATGATGGAATCCACCGAACTTAGCGACATCAACACACCACCTAGGTAGGTGGTGTCTGGTACATCGATCAGCCAATCGGCTTCCTACAAATATCATAGTTTGCAGACCAGGACTCGGCTCGAAACTCAGTCAATGACGCATGGTTGAGTCGACTTGGTGAGTCCTGAGTTAACCAGGCGAGTTCATAAACTACTTAAATTACTATTTTGTAATTTTATTTTTTTTTTATTTTTGTCGGCTGGGGACTTATTTCTAAGGATGGCAACTTACTGCAAAACCCTCTTCCAAAATCTTAGTTTTCGTAATGGAAAGAAAAATATTTGTACTACCAAATGTTTGCCAAACATAGAAACAAATGGGGTGTGTTTTCAATGAAGTGGGTGTAATGTTTTTACTTCAAAACCTAACTCTGTACTATCACATTACCCAAGCACCAATGTCTGCAAACCATGATATATAAATATCATAGATTTTTTTTACAATCCAATTTTTTAAAAAAAAAAAAAAAAAAAAAAAAAAAAAAAAAACTTAATTAGGATTTCTAATCATATGGATTACCTACGTCTAAACCTCCATGATTAGCAACTTGTATTAATTCGATCCAACCAGAGTCTAAAAACGCAAGAATTTTTTATTTTTTATTTTTAATTAAAAAAGGACTTGACGCTAACTGAGTTGACACCACTCTACCAGATTTCACCAAAGCTCAAGAAAATTTTGATTTGGTAATACTGAATATATATATATATATATATATATATATATATATATATATATATATATATATATATATATATATATATATATATATATATATATATATATATATATATATATATATTGTATGATCTTTTAAGAAACTTACCCATGTTAGAGTTGAGTCAAGCTTCATATTTCTAAGCTATATATGGTTAGAACCAAAAAAACATGCGTGAAGGAAGTAAGATCGTACCTTAAGTATAGGCTTGATATTGTGGCGGCCAAGTTCGAAGCCGTTCTCATCTTTTTGATTGAGAAGCACATCGAGGAAATCATTTCTTCTAGGAGAATTAGACGACATAGACAACAATATTCGTTTGTGGATCAATCGATCGAAAATCACATACAATTTCTTGAGATTAGCAGTCACACGATGCCTGATGCCTTGTGAGTCAATTGGCCTTAGTAATGGAAAATAGTCCACTATGTTCGGCCTAGCACCATCTTTCATAAATTCCCACACTAGATTCTTAAAGTCTTGTGCTGATTTGGAGTTGGGATCGACCAAATCGACAGAGAAGACTGTGTTGGAAGTCAAGTTGAGGGTGGTAGTGAAGGTGGCTTGGACAATATCAACTGCTCGTCCTGCTAGCTGATACTCGTGTATGTGAGCAATAAGATCTCGCACTTTCTTGTGTCGAAGGCCTTGCACTTTCTTGTGTCGAAGACCTTGGTTGGCAGCGAGTCTTGCTGTGGTGAACATTTCTGTGTTACATATCGTTCGTCGCTTTCGCTAATGCATGGTTGGTTGTGACCACACGATTGATGACTCATGGAAGTTGAGTGCACGAACGGCATCGACCGTGATTCGACCCGAGAAGGATTGATCATTCTTATGGAGAACTTCTTTAGCTATGATTGATGATAGTTATGGAGCCCAGCTTAAGTGTCATTAGTGGGCCATAGGTCTTGGCGAGCTGAGTGAGTGACTCGTTGGTTTTTCTACCGAGTTTGGGGATGTTTCCTACAATGGGAAGTGGGATGAGACTTGGTGGGAGCTTGCCATTGGAAAGAAATTATCTTTTTCTTACAAGAAAGAGAACAAGGATGCATGCCCACACCATCAATGTCCACAGCATCATAGTTGAGTAATCCATCTCTCCTTCGCATTTGATTTTTCTAATTTATCTTATAGAGGATATAGATGCATATGAACTACTGGAAATGAGGAGTTATATGATACTCTGGCAGTGTATATGCATGCGGTGAGAAATCGTACACGTGGCATACATTAACTTAAGTTTAATGGGCTAATTGAGGAACCCAAATGTTGCTAAAGTCAGATTAGATGAATGGTAATTGTTTATTGAAATAGAGAACAATGGATATTTTTATTTTAACTACTGTCTAATAAATATCCAAATATACTATAATTGGATTATTAAATATGTGATATATATAGAATATTGTGACTCAGAATTTGGACAGTTTATTATGAATAGATTGCATTCCTTTATTGCAATTTGTAAGTAAATTTAAGTGGCTGTGTATCATTCATGAAAGTCCTGCAGTGCACCTCTTTGGGGCCACCACAAGATGTTTGTGTGACGAGGATTTCTACTTTGGCAGGAACTTCCGGCGCGCAGAAGCTAGCTGGGGGCACCTTGATGTTTATGAGAAATCCACCCCCATCCATCCGTTTTTTTCCTGGATCATATTAGGGCAGAGGCTCAGAAATTAGGAAATAAAAATATCTAAGTAGGCCGCATGACCGAGGATTTAACATCCACCGTTGAGACATTTGTGGGGCCAGAGAAATTCTGGATTAGGATAATTTTTCATGTTTTCAGTTCATCCCAGTAGCAATGATACTATGAATGGTATTGACAACAATTAAATATATATCATGGTGGACCTAAGGAGGTTTAAATGGTAGGCATTTACCTACCCATGTTTTATTGTCGTGTAGCCCACTTGAATTTTGGATTTGCATCATTTTTAGGACTATATATGTATGGATGGACGGAATGATTATTTACATAAAATAATCTTTACAAATGGATGGACGAAGTGCATTTCCCACAAACCCAGATGGCTTTCAGTTGGACGGAAGTTCCTAAACAAAAGGCTTTGGCAGGACTGTCTAATATATCTAGTGCATCTTTTTCTTTTTCTTTTCAAGACATCATCTCAAGACAAAGGCATATCCAAAACTTGACTGAGCTATATCACGGAAAAGTGAGGATGGAAATGCCCACCTTTAAAACTTTTGGAAAGCTAACTTTGATGTTTATGTGTCATCCAACTGGTGTTAGGAGGGACATGATGAGGTCAATCACCATCTTCCTCAGGAGATAACTACTCTGAATCAAGTGAGCTCTCTGGACTCCTCACAGAATTTCCTTGGGCTTGGGCTGACCATGTCAGACCAGGCCCAACCCATTGTCGCCCTAACCGTGGGTATGGAATTAAGATTCCTCATTATGGAAATAGAGTTCACTCCAGTGGGGCTTTGTCTCCCTCCATTGCTAAACAGGAAGGGTTTTCAGTGCCCATCACAGCATGTATCACTGCAACTGCCCTCCACATGAAAAGTGGTTTGATCAGTATCACAACAGCCACGCTTTCGACACTATGTTATAGGAATTATCTTAAGAAACTTAAGATGAATGGATGATTGTGGCTCTCACCATGTAGATGAATTTTGACAGTGGATTGGTTAGCATAGGATGATATGTGAATTTCCTTCACGAGTTACATTATCAAATTCTAGGCAAGGGTATGTTAATCTTGAAGAGTCCAAGTCAAAGCTAGTGTAAGCTCTCCTTCAAGAGAAAATCTTCGGGAACCAAAAATCCCGTAATCATTAATTATGACTAGCAGTGGGAGATAGAAACACGAGATTCTTTCATGATTTGGTCATAGAGAGAAGATGTACATCCTCTATCAAGCTCATTAAATCAAACTTAAGAACAACCTTAAATACCCAATCTGACATCGAAGAGGAGGCAATTAGATACTACAAATCGCTTTTTACCTCAGAAGAAAGCAGGGTTTAAGAAGAGGTTGTCGGGTGCATTCCAGCAATCATGTCCATGCAAGACAATGAAGGCCTACTATGGTACTCAGGACAGACAGGATGTTAGGGAAAATTACGGATTTTAAATTCTAATCTTACTGGCTATCATTCAGATAAATTCAAAGAAGAACCGATCCCGAAAAATAAAAATAAAAACTCATTGAATTGGAGGCATTATATATAAAACCATGTATGGCGCATGGACTTTCTTAACTAACTCCCTATTACCTATCAGGCTCTACAATCATTGCCTGCAGGAAAGTATAGACTAAATCAATGGTGCACATTCAAAGGAAAATATATTTTTATGGATCAGATGTCTAGAATCATACATACATGGCAGTTTTTGCACCAAGGGATATCCATGCTATATATAGCCCCAAGATTCTTGCTCCAAATTTCATAATGGATCAACTCACATATGAGGTGAGAACTGGAAACAAAACAAGACATTCATTTAGGCAATGCTAGTCATCTAGTGTAGGGATAGCACGTAGAGGGGTTGCCAATTGCAGGGTTATACCGAACTTAGAGTTCATGTCCATATCTTGAGGCATCATCCCATTGGGAAGTTTCCAGTCGAATGAATGGAGAAAAGATGCCAATACTAGGTGGACCATCCTAAATGCAAGTGGTAAGCCTGGGCAAATCCTCCGGCCTGATCCAAATGGTATAAGTTCGAAATCTTGGCCTTTGAAGTCAATGTCACTGTCCAAGAACCTCTCGGGTAAGAAGGATGCCGGTTCAGCCCAAATGTCGGGATCTCTTCCTATGGCCCACACGTTCACTGTAATCCAAGTGTTCTTGGGTATTGAAAAACCATGGACTTCAACATCAGCTATGGTTCTGCGAGGAAAGAGCGGACCCGGTGGATGCAAACGCAAGGCCTCCTTCACGATGGCTTGTAGATATGGGAGACGGATGATGTCAGACTCTTTCACCTGTTGTCCCAAGCCAATGGTCTCCTTGAGTTCAAATCGAGCCTTTGCCATGGCATTTGGGTTGTGGAGCAACTCTGCCATGGCCCATTCCACAGCGGTCGAGCTTGTGTCAGTTCCTGCGATAAATATATCCTGATGATTGAAAGTGCATGTCTTTAGTCTTGATGTGTGCAGAGTGGGTGGTAAGGTAGTCAACTCATAACGTTAAAAATAATAATAATAAGAGAGAGAAGAAGAACAAGAAATAAATAAATAAATGTATGAAGAAATCATATGGAGAAAACAATGAGCAAGAATTACAAGGTACTAATGCATGGGAACACTTGGTGGGGTCAACTTCTTGTTGCGCAACACGCCAACAACGCAGTGAACTGAGATCCAATTTTCGGTCTCACCCACAAACGATAAACAAGAAGAAATATAAACTAGAAACAGATCAAAGCAATCCAAACAAACCATAAGACAATTAGATATACGTGGAAAAATCGCAAATTAGGGTAAAAAACCATGGATGCAAACTTTCACTATGAAGAAAAACGAAGATTACAAGGCAATATACTAACCTCTCCCTTTGGAAGTACAAAGAAAATCCCTTGCCCACATCTTAGAAATATTTCTCAATATTCACCTTAACCCTAGAATAGCCCTAGGGACTCCAATTTATAGTTTTGGCAACTTCCTTTTCGCACCTTTGCGAAAGGCGACTCAATTTTCTGCAATCTGCATCAAATCCGGAAACGAATCTGCGTTACCTCGACTGGTCGAGTGGACTGCACGATCGGTCGAGCAGACCCACGACCGGTCGAGCACCTCGGACCCAAAAATTGATGCTCGCTGGACTTTGAGTCGAGCTGGTCCACGACTGATCATGATCGGTTGAGCGGACCCCACGACCGGTCGAGTAGGGGCCACAACCGGTCGTGCGTCCCCCAAATGTGGCTCTACATCTCAACAATCTCCCACTTGGAGACACATCGCCATAAACCTTTATCTTCTTCATCTAGAGTGCATCATCTCCCCGTCTTCAAGCTTAAAGACCAAATCAAAGATGAATAGAGCTTCAGCTTGTCTCGTATGACCGTCTTGGTCAGCATATCCATAGGATTCTCACTTGTATGAATCTTCTTCGGAGCAATCGATTAATCTTCCAGTAACGAACATATGAAGTGATATCTGATGGCAATATGCTTGGTCCTTCAATGAAATATTGAATTATTAGCCAAGTGTATTGCACTCTAACTGTCACTATACAGCTTGTAATCTGCTTGCTTCTTACCCAACTCTTCCATGAAACCTTGCATCCACATCATCTCCTTACACGCTTCTGTAGCCGCAACATATTATGCTTCTGTCATACTGATAGATACTATCTTCTATAACTGGGAGACTCAACTGACTACAGCACTACCTAGAGTAAAGACATAACCTATAGTGCTTCTTCTGCTGTCGATGTTTCCTGCCAAATCTGAATCCACGTAGCCTTGTAGCTTGATTTTTGATCCACTATAGCACAGCCCTACATCCTTAGTACCTACCAGGTATCTAAGATCTACTTCACAGCTTCTCAATATTCCTTCCCGAGGTTGTTCATGAACCTACTAACAACTCACACTGCTTGAGCGATGTCTAGTCTCGTGCTCACCATAGCATACATGAGACTCCCAATAACTAACGCGTATAGGACTTTAGCCATGTAGTCCCGTTCCTCCTGCGTCTTTGTACCTTGCTCCTTAGATAGCTTGAAGTGGTTGGCTAATGGAGTGCTAACCGGCTTAGCACCTCCCATATTGAATCGATCGAGTACCTTGGCTATGTACTCTGCCTGTGACAAAACCAGTTTCTTGTTTTCCCTGTCACGCTTTATCCTCATGCTCAGGATTTGTTTTGTTGCTCCTAAATCCTTCATGGCAAATTCTCTAAACAATTGTCTTTTGAGATCTGAGATGTCCTACATGCTTGAACCAACCACAAGCATATCATCAACGTACAAAAAAAGGATGATGTACGACGTATTAAACTTCTTCAAATAACAACAGTGGTCTGCATGACATCTCCTAAAACAGTTTTCCGACATGAAACTGTCGAACTTCTTGTACCACTGCCTCGAGGCCTGCTTCAGGCCATATAGACTCTTCTTCAGTTTACACACCTTATTCTCCTTTCCTGGTGCTACGTATCCTGTCGGCTGATGCGTATATATCTCTTCTTCAAGGTTTAGAGCATTCCCTGAATCCCCTGAAACTTCTGATGCCTTTCTTCTAGATTCTTCGTTGAGAATTAGACTGGCCACATCATCAAGTTTCAGCTTTGTCGACCCTGAAGAATTACTTACAGTAATCACCAAACCATCCCAACTGTCTAACAAACTGGATAAGATCAATAACGCCCTAACCTCATCCTCAAATATAATGCCGACAGATTCCAACTAGCTCGTGACTGTATTGAACTTGTTTAGATGTTCAGTCACGCTCCCACCATCTGACATCTTCATATTGAATAGTTGTTTCATAAGATGAACCTTGTTGGACGCTGAGGGTTTTTCATACATGGTGGTTAGGGCTTCCATTAATTCTTTTATGGTTTTCATCTTGGATATATTGAAGGTCACGCTCTTAAACAAAGAGAGTTAGATTGTTCCTAAAGCCTTCCGATCCAATAAAAACTATTCATCATCTGTCATCTTTTCTGGTTTCTTCTTTTTTCCTCCTAGAGAAATATAGAGGTCCTTCTGATACAGATAATTCTCTATCTGCATCTTCCAGAAGGAAAAGTTTGAACCATCAAACTTTTCAATTCTAGTTTTCTCTTCTTCCGTCATCGCTCCCAATAGAACTAAACCAATAACTCTAATACCAGTTGTTGTGCAGCACGTCAACAACGCAGTAAACTGAGATCCAATCTTCGGTCTCACCCACAAACGATAAACAAGAAGAAATATAAACTAGAAATAAATCAAAGCAATCCAAATAAACCACAAGACAAGATATAAGTGGAAAAACCCCCAAACGAGGGTAAAAAACCACGAATGCAAACTTCCACTATGAAGAAAAACAAAAATTACAAGGCAATATACTAACATCTCTCTTTGAAAGTACAAAGAAAACCCTTTGCCCATACCTTAAAAATATTTCTCAATATTCAAAATATTTCTCAATATTCACCTTAACCCTAGAATAGCCCTAGGGACCGCAATTTATAGTTTTGGCAACTTTCCTTTCGCACCATTGCAAAAGGCGACTCAATTTTCCGCAGTCCGCATCAAATCTGGAAATGAATCTGCATAACCTCGACTGGTCGAGCAGATCCCACGACCGGTCGAGCACCTTAGACCCAAAAACTGAAGCTTGCTAGACTTTAAATCGAGCCGATCCACGACTGATCACGACCGGTCGAGCGGACCCCACGACCGGTCGTGCGTCCCCCTGATGTGGCTCCACATCTCAACACTTCCAAGCATCTATCTCTAATTAAATGGTTGAAACCCAATCTGGATTGGGTGAAGATTAACGTAGACAGGTCATCCGGAGGTAACCTAGGGAGCTCTGGTGGCGGTGGGGTCTGCAGAGGAGATAGAGGCCAGTTTATCTTCACATTTGCAGCGGGATATGGGGTTGACTCTAGAACCATGGCAGAGCTTCGTGCTATCCATGATGGCCTCTCCCATTGTCTCTCTTCAGGTCTCTCTAAGGTGATAGTCGAATCAGACTCCCAGCTGGCCATCGACGTTCTGAATGGTTTAGTGCATCCAGGCTGGAAATGGGCCTACTAGACCCACAGGATCAGTAGATTAAAGCTATCAGGGCAGGTGTGTTTCGTTCACGTATTCAGGGAGGGTAACACTCCAACAGATGCCTTGGCCCGTTTGGGCAGTGCTGCTCAATCGTCTGTGTAGTTTACTCCGTTTTCGACCCTCCCTTCTGAAGTTAGGGGTCTTCTTTTCCTTGACAAGGTGGGACTGGGTTCGAACAGGGGAGCGCGACGTTTTTTTATTTCTCCTTGGTATTTTTTTTCTCTAGTTTTTCAGTTCTGTTTCACAAAGGCTCATAGGAGTTTATTTTTTGTGCCCCTGGTTAGCCCGAATGAACATTGGCTATTTCTTTTAAAATGAAATCATATTAATAAAAACAAAAAACAAAACAAAACAAAACAAAACAAAACAAAAAAAAAAAACACTTGGTGTGTTCATTTTTTAACAAGTACGGTTGAGTGCTCCATAGTACCCCTAAGTGTTGATATGATGACTTTTGTGATTCCATTCATCTATTTAGTAAATAAAATCTTCTTCTTGTTTTTTTTTTTTTTTTTTTAATAAATACCTATATTAAGTTTTTCCTTAAACATTTCTTTTGGTTTTCTAATGTGGAAAATTTTTATGCACCATTCATCCCTAGTGGGCTCCTTTGATATCGAAATGCTAAATACCTACACCACAAGCCCCACCTGCATAGGACATTGGAGTAGGGTGGGAATTTGAAGTCTGTAATCATCTCTTCTTTAAAAGAGTGTCATCTCTCCCCTGTCATACACTCCTTGCTATATTTTTAAATGATTCTTGAATGTATGCTCTACACTTTTCTAAATATTTGAATCCCGGTGTATAAAAAATTAAGAGTCATTTAATCTTTTTTATTTATAATTCTATCATGTTACTATATATTCAAGTTCTTAGTGAGGTTGAGGCATTACATTCTCTCAGATAACACCTTGAATAGAGTTGTGGATCTCCAATCAACTTCATGTGTTGCTCACAACCAATTAGCTAATAAGATTATCCATAACTCCAAAAATCTCTAAAAATTCCTAAAATCTTATAGAGACCACACATGAGTGTGAGTAGATAATGGTACCTAACGACTTTCTTCTTTATCACCAAGGTCCTTACCCTACAACCAAATACCACATATGGACATGTTGTAAAATCCTCTTAACCCGGAATGCTGAAGAGAAGAAAGGTCCTTTTTAGGTACTCTTGGAAAC
Organism: Magnolia changhungtana; assembly: GCA_030180095.1. NCBI lineage: Eukaryota > Viridiplantae > Streptophyta > Magnoliopsida > Magnoliales > Magnoliaceae > Magnolia > Magnolia changhungtana. The sequence goes on along the minus strand of JASAUF010000364.1, from coordinate 797,078 downwards.
TGATTCAATGGAAACGGGATGGGCCTTAGAGGATTGGACGCGGATTAGTTGCTGCGAGGTTGAGTAGCAAAACTCGCTACTGAAGTAGCGTCACCAAATTCTGTGGGCGTACCATGATATATATATATATATATATATATATATATATATATATATATATATATATATATATATATATATATATATATATATATATATATATATATAAAGGTACAATGCGCTTGAGCTGACGATAAGCTCCCATGAGGTCAAGCTGTGTGGGCCCCACCGTGATGTGTTTCGACCATCAACACTATGCATATGATGAGTACCCTTTAAATTATGGGATATACCAAAAATCAGATGTATACGGAATTCAGGTCGGCCATACCATCTAAAATTATGTGAAGACACCGTTAAAACATATAAAAGCACTTGGTGGGGCCCACCTAAGTTTTGCATGCGCCTGAAACTTGTTCTAAACCCTCATTCAAGTGGGACACACATAATGGATGGTCTGGATTTGCAAACTACATCTCGGTGGGCCCTCAAAAATGGTTATGAATGTTTTAATGGTGCACTGCCCCTCCCCACTTCTAAGTGTGGTGTGGCACACACAAGTCACGGATTGACTTGATTTTTGACACCTAGGCTCACGATGGAATGGTGCATCTGACTGATGGGGTAGATGTTCGAAACGCATCATGGTGGGGCCCACACAGCTCAACCTCATGGGGCCTTAAAATCAGCTGGAGCACATTGTACCTTTTCCCACACATATATATATGGGATATAATGTGTGTGTGTGTGTGTGTGTGGGGGGGGGGGGGGAAGGTACAATGCGCTCCAGCTGACGATAAGCTCCTGTGAGGTCGAGCTGTGTGGGCCCCACCGTGATGTGTTTCGACCATCACCACCGTGCATTTGATGGGTACCCTTTAAATTATCAGATATTCCAAAAATCAACCGTATACGAAACTCAGGTGGGTCATACTATCTAAAATTATGTGAAGACACCATTAAAACATATAAAAGCACTTGGTGGGGCTCACCTGAGTTTTACATGTGCCTGAAACTTGGTCTGAACCCTCATTCAAGTGGGACACACATAATGGATGGGCTGGATTTGCAAACTACATCTCGGTGGGCCCTCAAAAATGGTTATGAATGTTTTAATGGTGCACGGCCCCTCCCCACTTCTGTATGTGGTGTGGCCGACACAAGTCACGGATTAACTTGATTTTTGAGACCTAGGCTCATGATGGAATGGTGCATCTGACTGATGGGGTAGATGTTCGAAATGCATCACGATGGGGCCCACACAACCGACCTCATGGGACGTTAAAATCAGCTCGAACGCATTGTACCTTTTCCATATATATATATATATATATATATATATATATATATATATATATATATATATATATATATATATATATATATATATATAGTATCCATACTGTCCATCCCTTTGGGGCCCGTTTGGCTGGGTGGATTGGAAGGGATTGAATGGTATTAGGGTGGATGGCATGGATTTCAAGGTAATGATGGTGTTGTCAGTGGATTGTCTTAAGATCCATGGGATTGCTATATCGAGTTTGTTTGGCACGCCTGGCCAATCCCGGGATTAAACCTTCCCATCCCTTCCAATCCCTCAAACCAAACACGTCCCAAGAAAATTTGAACGGATTAGGGTGGATTGGATGGGATTTAAAGGTAATGATTGTGTTGTCATTGGATTGTCTTAAGATCCATGGGATTGTTATATCACGGGATCAGGTCACCCAGTCTGTTTGGCACGCCCGGCCAATCTCGAGATTTAACTTCCAATCCCTTCCAATACCATCCAATCCATTCCAATCCGCCCGGCCAAACGGGCCCTTGAAGAGATCATTTTAGGGCCCGTTTGGCCGGTCGGATTGGAAGGGATTGGATGGTATTGGAAGGGATTGGAAGTTAAATCCCGGAATTGGCCGAGTGTGCCGAACAGAGTAGGTGATCTGATCCCAATCCCATGGGTCTTAGGACAATCCACTGACAACACCATCATTACCTTTAAATCCCATCCAATCCATCCTAATCCGTTCAAATTTGCCAGGGACGTGTTTGGTCCGAGGGATTGGAAAGGATGGGAAGGTTTAATCCCGAGATTGGCCGGGCCCGCCAAACAGACTAGATATAGCAATCCAGGGATATAGCAATCCCATGGATCTCAAGACAATCCATTGACAACACCATCATTACCTAGAAATCCATGCCATCCACCCTAATACCATTCAATCCCTTCCAATCCACCTGGCCAAACGGGCCCTTAGGGCATGAGACAGAATGAAGCGGATCCAAAGCTTGAGTGAATCCCACCAGAGAAAACAGTGGGGAGAGTGACGCCCACCATTGGAACCTTCCTGGGGTCCACCATAATGTTTATTTGAGATCCAATCTCATAAGTAAACATAGTACATGAAAGAAGGAAAAACACAAATATATGGAGCTTTGGATCTAACTCATTCTTTGGATCATGCCTTATAACGATCTCCCCGAATGCATACAACACATACATCTTGGTGGGGCCCACCAAAGTTGGCAATGTCACTTCAGTTGCGAGTCTTGGTATTTGAATCCCTCCTGCCCCCAACCAACCTAAAAGGAAATGACCTTTCCTTTACCTCTTAGAAAAATTATTATTGAGAGAGCCCACATAAAGCTATGGAATTTGGGTGCGGGTCTTTTGTCCGAATAAAATATCAAATAGAGAGCATGTTGGCATTTTAGAGATGACTAATTAAAATGATCAGATCTCGCACATATTAATAAATATGCTGCAGCTAACCACTTCAGTATATAGGCACAGATAGGTGAGGCAGGGTAACAGTTTAGTGGGTGAGGTCGTGACCGTGGGACCCACCTTGATGTGTTTGTTGTACATCCACACTGTTCAACTGTCCATTCATTTTGACAGATCATTTTAGGGCATAGTCTAAAAAATAAGGCAGCTCCAAATATCAGGTGGACTGAACAGTATGGATTGAATCCCCACCATCAAAAACTTCTGGAAGGCCACAGTTGTTTTGGATCAAGCTGCTATTGTGTTTATCATTCATCCAGTTCTGTGTGACCTTATCAACAGGTTGGATGGAAAATAAAATTGCAATACTCCTTGAGAAGTTTTTAATGGTAGACGTTCAATCACCACTGTAATTTTCCTGTGTTGTAGTCCACCTTAGATTTGGATTTGCCTCATTTTTTTTTACCTAAAATGAGTTGGCAAAATGGATGAATGGGGTTGATATTATAACACATATACATTGAGGTGGGCCCATGGTCAGGGCCTTACCCACTAATTGCTGTTATTCATGAAATCTTAACAGAGAATTGGTCTGCAACTCACCGTGAGATTATCTTAAAGAGAGGTACTTACATATTCATGAAAAAGAGAGGATTTATAGTGAAAGAATCTCTTCCAAACTTTCATCTAAGGTACCATAAAGTCAACCTTTTTTTTGTCTTTTTCCTTTTCTTTTTTTGTTAGCTTGTTAGTACACCCACTGGCAGTTCACACTTCACGGTTAGCCACTCCCACTAGGGAATCGATGCCAAGACCTCGGTGTTGAAACTAGGTATCTTTCACTCAGTCTACCACCTGAGCTATGCATTTGGGTGTTGCATAACGTCAACCTTGTAACTACGGACTAACTCTCTTACCGCTAAGATGTTAGCATGACTTCTTTCTTTCTTTCTTTCTTTTTTTCTTTTTTTCTTTTTTAAAGCATGACTACTCAGATGTCTAATGTTCCAAGACACCACAATCGTTTTCTAAGCCTTTATGTAGTTATTAAAAAAAAAAAAAAAAAAAAAATTGGATTTCAACGTAGGAAACACTGCCAACAAACACACACATAGGCATCATTAAATTGCCATCTCAATGGGTAGCAAGCTCTTCATAGAAAGTAGATTTTTTTTTTCTTTTTTTCTTTTTCGTTTTTTTCATTTGTCCAATGAATACTCTCCTATCCATCTTATATATATAGCTTATTTGTTTGTAATGTCTAAACAACAACGCCCTGTTGTAAAATAATATCAATTTCATCATAGAAGGATTTAATAACATTAATCAATTTCACAAAATGGTTTGAAATTAACTAATTTCCAAAATAATATAGCTATATTTGAAATTAACTAATTTCCAAAATAATATAGCTATATTTGAAATTAACTAATTTCCAAAATAATATAGCTATATTTTTTAATCTCTCTCTCTCTCTCTCTCTCTCTCTCTCTCTGTGGGACGTGTTTCTATTTCTTGTGCTCTAAGGATGGCAACTGACTGCAATACACTCTTCCAAAATCTTACTTTTGGTAGAAAGAAAAGTATAACTTTGTATTATCAACGTATCACCAAACAGAGAAACAAATGGGGTGTGTTTATCAATGAAATGATTTTCCTTCAAAATTCAACTTTGTACTATCATTGTGCCCAAGTATCAATGTTTGCAAACTATGATAAATATCATAGAATTTTTTATAATCCAATTAAAAAAATTAATTGGGAGTTCTAATCATGTGGATTGCCTAGGTCTAATCCTCCATGGCTTGCAACTTACCACAACTTGACTCACCTGAGTTGACTCCACTCGACCAGATTTCACAAAAGCTCAAGAAAATTTTGATTTGGTCACCACTCCATCAAAACTCAAGTTGGCACAACTCAACAATATATATATTATTTATACTTTTTAAATACTATAACTAATACTGGAAAAAAAAATAATAATAAACGCTCAGATAAAATTGTATGATCTTTCAAGAAACTTACCCGAGTTGAGTCAAGTTCGTGTTTTTAAACTATGGTTCAAGCCAAAAAAAAAAAAAACATATGTGAAGGAAGTAAGATGGTACCGTAAGTATTGGCATGATATCTTGACGGCCAAGTTGGAAGCCGTTCTCATCTTTTTCATTGAGAAGCACATCGAGGAAATCATTTCTTCTAGGAGAATCGGACGATGTTGACGTAGACAACATCCTTTCATCGATCAGTCGATCAAAAATTGCATACAACTTCTTGAGATTAGCGGCGATTCGACGCCTGATGCCTTGTGGATCAATTGGCCTCAGCACTGGAAAATAGTCCACGAGGTTGGGCCTACCGCTCTCTTTCAAAAGTTCCCACACCAAATCCTTAAAATCTTGTGCTGATTTGGAGTTGGGATCGACCAAATCGACAGAGAAGACTGTGTTGGAGGTCAAGTTGAGGGTGGTAGTGAAGGTGGCTTGGCCAATATCAACTTCTCGTCTGGCTAGCCGATCCTCGTGTATGTGAGCGATAAGATCTTGCACTTTCTTGTGTCGAAGGCCTTGGTTGGCGGCGAGTCTTGCTGTGGTGAACATTTCTGTGTTACATATCGTTCGTATCTTTCGCCAACGTGTGGTTGGTTGTGACCACACAATTGATGACTCATGGAAGTTAAGTGCGCGAACGGCATCAAAAACTCTTCGACCGGAGAAAGATTGATCATTCTTTTGGAGGACCTCTTTGGCCATGATTGATGATGAAACGACGATCATGGTTGTGGAGCCCAGCTTAAGTGTCATTAGCGGGCCATACGTTTTGGCAAGCTGAGCAAGTGACTCGTTAGGTTTGTTGCCGAGTTTGAAGAGGCTTCCTACAATTGGAAGTGGGATGGGACCTGGTGGGAGCTTGCCATTGGAAAGTCCTCTTTTTCTTGCAAGAAAGAGAAGATGGATGCATGCCCACACCATCAATGTCCATAGCAACATAATTGAGTAATCCATCTCTCTCTCTCTTTCTCTCTCTCTCTCTCTCTCTCTCTGAACTCTGAACTCTTATAGAGAATGGATGCACATGGTCCATTGAAAAGTAGTTACGTGATACTGTGGCAGCGTATCACACTTGATACGCAGGCACCCAAAAAAACAAAAAAATAATATTGATTAAAAAAATCTAACCTTTTGGTTCATGGGCATTTGTTTATTGAAACCGAGCCAATGGATATTTTTTATTTCGACGGTCCAATAAATCTCCACTTATCATATAATTGGATTATTTAATATCAGTAGCTCTTAAGTTGGACGCAAGTTATAGTCCACCTAGCCGGTAACTTCCAACCAATTAATAGCATCTGACATCCAACCTGTCGAATAGGTTGGCCGAACCATGGGGATCGTCTAGTTAAAAAAGGTTAGCCCCATCTACTCATTGGGCGGACCACAACGTAGGAAACAATTTCTAGCCATAATAAAGAATAAATTACAAGCGTGGTTCACTTGGAAAGTAGATGTGGCTACTTTTTTATGAAGGCAGTACTCATGATAGGACCAACCTATTAGATGAGTTGGATTTTGCACACACATCACAGGTTGGAAGTTATCTGTTATGTCAACTGTAATTTGTAGTCCAACTAAGTGAACTTAAAGAGTTACACCTCATTCATGGGCGTGGTGGAGTACATATTTGACTCTTTCTCAGTAGCTTCTGCACGCCGATGAAATAATGTCAGCACAAGGACCCACAAAGTTGAATGCTACCCAGAAAACACCCAAGGGCCTGCTTAATTTTTTATTTACAAGGTAAATGCATGATAAATAAGTATGATTTTAGGTGAGTATTTCCATCCCAAAATGGGTATAAAAAGGACTGACTTAAATATGTGAGCCCCATCAATTTGTACGTGACATTTTGATGTCGAGCGGGTCGTGGATAGTTTCATGGCCAAGGTGGATCAGAAGAGGGCCGGTTGGAGACAAAGATGATTGGACCGTCAGAACTTAAAACGGACGTATTTTGCAAATCGGAATAAGTTATCACATGTAAAATATATGATTTTGGGGTAGGACGAGCTACTTTAGCCACCCAACCTGGCATATCCGGGTTGCGCAAGCCAGATTTGTAAAATACCATCAGATCGACGGTCATTTCCCTGTCTTAATTCCATTTTTATTATAAATAGTAAGTTTTAGTCTAACTGTAACTCTTCATAAGTTGGGCTTTAGGAGTTGTGTCCAACACGAAAAGTGGAAAAGTTAGGAGAGCATCATGGTTCAGCCAAATAGGACACTTACTATTTTTGGCCGAAAACCTTGCGCACTAGTGGAAATCACGACCATCTATAAATAGTATTATAAATAGTATGTTTACTATGTATAGTAAGTCAGGAATTCTAGGAGTTTTAGTTATAGTTTGATTCCGAAATTTCGAAACTTGCTAGGTGCAGCAAGCTCCCTCCGTCGTCAGCCCTCAATCTTCTCCCAGATCAGGTTGTTGCACACATCTTTAATGTTGGTTTTGCAATCTCGGACGATGGTGTGGATGAACGTTTCTGGCCATTTGATCCTTCAGGCAAATTCACGCTAAAATCAACTTGGAAGGTGAGCCGAGCTTCCTCCCCAGCCATCAAATGGAATAGCTGGCCCTGTTACAAAGGAATTCCACCAAAAATTTCCATTTTCTGTTGGAGGCTTCCCAATGGGGCAATTGCGGTGGACGAATGAGTTCAGTCTAGAGGAATTTCTCTGGCGTCAATCTATTCCTGTTGCTCTGCAGACGACCATAGCGATCTTCGTAATGCTGAGTCTTTAGATCATCTGTTCCTTTTTGGACAGCATGAGGCTGCTCTTTGGGCTCATTTTGGCAGGCGTTGTGGCATTCCTATCATGTCCAATCAGACCGTGGAAGGGAGGTTGATGCGCAGTGGCGTCTCACTTCAACTGCGAATGGTGCGCCAGCTCGTATCAGGTACATACTTCCTATTCTAATTTGCTGGGAAGTTTGGCATGCGAGAAATGCAGTAAAATTTGAGGGCCAAAAGATGAGGTTAGCCTCTTCCATAGCTAGGATAAAATGGTGGGTTGATTCAATTCTGCATATGGAAGAGGCTGACAGATTGAGGGAGAGGGATTGGCGGAGCAGTCAGAGTTCGGATTTGCCCCCTCCAAGGACTACGTACTGTTGAATTGTTGTATTATTAGGTGGAAGAAACTGCCAAAAGGGTAGGTTAAGCTTAACGTGGATGGTTCTTTGAGAGACAATCCGGGGTTGGCAGGAGGTGGGGATGTTTGCCGGGGAGAAAATGGTAATCTAATTTTCATCTTCTCTTCTGGATACGGAGTGTGTTCTAACAATATTGCAAAGGTGAGGACTATGCATGACGGCATTTACTACTGTCGTTCGAGGGGATTAAAGCATATTGTGGTCGAATCTGACTCCGAATTCGCCCTAAACCTTATCTAACTGAAAACTCGTACCCCGTGGAATATGAGACATTGGATCTTGCGACTTCTTTCCCAGCTTAAAGGATGTACAGTTTCCTTTTCCCATATCTTTAGGGAGGGGAACGGACCTACGGATGACATGGCACGCTTGGGCAGTGAGACCCAAGAGGCTTCCTTCCATGTTAATCATAATACCCTCCACTGGCAATTGTGGGGGCTACTCTATCTGGACAGGGCTGGTTTAGGGGCCCTGAGATCCTTGCGTGCTTAATGGGGGTGCTAATTTTGGTTTCCTTGTTTCATTTTGTAGAGCATTTGATAGGAGAGGCCCGTTTTTTGTGGCTGCCCTCTCGAACCAAGGTAGTAGCTCTTAAAAAAGATAGAGGGGAGACACGATAGGAGCGGTCTGTAGTCTTTTTGTTAAGACCCTCCCGAAGACCTGTAACTTTTACTGATTCATGGAAAAAAAAAAAAAAAGATTCCGAACTTTCTTTCATAGCTTAGAATCCCTATTTAAAGGAGTGTAAACTCATTTATTGGATTCATCAATCAATTTCGAATTTTATAGATTTTATTTTTTATTTTCCTTGTTCTTTTCCTCGTAGATTCGAGTAGTCTCTGTGATGAGTCCAGAGAAGTTCCGCAGATTTGAAATAGTTATCCCCTTGAGGAAGACGATTCTCAACCTCGCGTCCTTCCCTACATCACATGTCCATGTCGTTCATATATTTTATCGGAACATTTTAAGGAATGAGCTTTAAAATGTGCAAATACAAAGCTTAAGAGGCCTACGCCACAAGAAGCTGATGTAGTAAAACTTCCATGGTTGAAAGGTTTTTATTGCTTAGGGCTTATAAGACCTTTTATTTATCATCTAACCTATTAATAAGGTGTGTGTATATATATATATATATATATATATATATATATATATATATATATATATATATATATATATATATATATATATATATATAGGGAAAAGGTACTATGCGCTCGAGCGTAAAGCGGTCGTCCATGAGGTCAAGCTGGGGTGGATCCCACCGTGATTCCTTTCGAAGATCCACACCGTCCACCAGATGTACCGCTCCAAGTGGGACCCACATGGCTAGAAATCGACCGTCCAAGGAACTCAGGTGGGCCATACCTTCTGAAAACATAAGTATACACGTGAAAACATGTAAAATCACTTGGTGGGGCCCACCTGAGATGTGGATACCACCTTAAAATTGGTCTAAAATTACATTCAAGTAGGATACACATGATGGACAGTGTTGATCATCAAAAAAAGTCCCAAAAGGGGGCCACAAGTGGTTTTGAATGTTTGAATGGTGCACGGCCCCTCTCCACTTCTGGACGTGGTGTGGCCCATAAAAGTCTCGGATGGACGTGATTTTCAGCCGTGTGGGCCCGTCCAGGATGGTGCATCTGACTGAGGGGATAGATGTTCGAACGGCATCACGGTGGGGCCCACCCCAGCTCGACCTCATGGAGACCGCTTTACGCTCGAGTGCATAGTACCTTTTCCCTATATATATATATATATATATATATATATATATATATATATATATATATATATAAGAGAGAAAAATACAAATATCAACTTGATCCAAAACTTCCAAGGCTTCCAAGAAGTTTTTAACAATAGGTGTTCAAATTCGCATTGTTTCCTACGGTGTTGTCTACCCCTCCTCAATTTTTATGTTCAAAAAGCAATACATTTGTGAATAATTATTACTGATTTACACATATTTACAGCAGTTAAGTAGACAACAAACAGCTCATATGCCTGCGTAACCTATGTGAAACTCTGCCAGTACATCCAAGTTTTTACCAGGCGTAGAAAAGTACGACTTCCTTATAACCAGCGTTATAAAAATTACATGTAACCCCCAAGTTGTGTTGGGCCAACTATGATGTATGTGGTATATCCATTCCATCCATCCAATTTTTTGGGTTAATTTTAGGACATCAACTCAAAATTGAGGTTGATCAACGACTTAAGGGCCTATTTGATTTTCCATATATTACATGTAAATCTACGATAAATAATTAATTATTACTTTTTCACTTGGTTTGAAAATGGAAACATAATTCCAGCTTGAAAATCAGTTCAAAATGTTTACTTAAATTTGTGGGGGCTATTGTGATGTATATGATATATCTGCGATTTTATCATAACATTTTGTGGTATGAGGCGAAAAATGAGGCAGGCCAAATCGTGTAGAGCGGATCACGAATAGTTTCATTGCCAAGATGGATCAAAAAAGGCCCGGTCGACGACAGAAGTGATATTCTAGACTGTCAAACCTTAAATTGGGCGTATCTCGCAATCCAGAATGAGTTATTCGACATACCATGTATGATCTTGGGGTAGGATGAACTAATTTAGCCATCCAACCCACTATGTCAGGTTGCCCACACCAAATTTACGAAATACCACTAGATCGACGGTCGAAATCCTTTACTATTTATAATAAGTTTTAATTTAAGTACAACTCTTAATCCATTGGGCTTTAGGAGTTGCCCCCGCCATGAAAAGTGCTTAGAATAATTAGGAAAACATCATGGTTTGGCCAAATAGGACACTTACTATTTTTGGCTGGAAACCATGGCACTAGTAGACATCATGACCCTCTATAAATAGTAAGTTTACTGTTTATAGTAAGTTGTTATTTCTAGGAGTTTTAGTTGTAGTTTGATTCCGAAACTTCTCCCATGGTTTAGTATCCCTATTTAAAAGGTTGTGAATTTGTTTATTTCATTCATCAATCAAATTATGAATTTTATAAGATTTATTTTCTATTTTACTTGCTTTTTCCTCATGGATTCGAGAAGTCTCCATGTAGAGTCTAGAGAAGTTCCATGGACTCGGAGTAGTCATCCTTGAGGAAGATGGTGATCAACCTCATCACGTTCATCCTTGTGTCCACGAAAGGAAACATTGGTTTAATTTGCCCATCATTGAAAGTTGTTTATTTCATTGAGCCTACATTGAGGTATATTTGTCATCTAACTGATTTATAAGGTCACACAAACAAGGATAAAGGAAAAACACAATATCAGCTTGATCCAAAACTCTTAGGGTCCTCACGAAGTTTTTAACAATAGGCATTTGATTCCCATTATTTTAAGTGATGTGATCCACTTGAGCTTTGAATCTATCTCATTTTTTGGCTCATGTCTTAAATTCAATTGTCATAACAAGTGAATGGTGTGGAAAAAAAAAAAAAAAAAAGTGAATAGTGTGGAAAGATGCAGTAATCAGTCATTAATCATTTTCAACATAATTAAAAAATCAAATAAACCATAAGAGAACCACATCATTGAAAACAGTCAGGATGAAAATGCCCACCCTTTGCAAGGTCCGTCGTGATGTTTATATAACATCGAACAAGCTCGCAAGGTGATTATTACCACAAAAGAGAAAACACAAATATTGGACCGGCCCAAATCTTCTCTATCCCTTAGAAGATTTCAATGGTGGGTGTTCAATAACTATAGTTTTTTATAGTGTGCCTCACTTGAGTTTGGAATCTGCTTCATTTTTAAGTCACGCTCTAACATTGGTTTGCATAACCAGTGGACGGAGGGGATATGATACAGCCGCCACGGTGGACCCACGAGTGGCATGCGAGCGACTCGCTTTTCTCTCGGGGATTTGGCAGCAGCAAAATGTCAAGGTCCGACAGCCTGTCTAAACTTGCTTGTCTGTCTTATTTGGTTAGAAATATAAGCTTGATCCAAAAGTTCTGTGGCCCCAAGAATTTTTCAACGGGAGACGTTCAATTCAACTATTTCCTCTGTGTGGTCCATTTGAATATTGTATATATGCTTCATTTTTTATCTTAAGCCTTAAAATTATCTGATAAAACGTATAGACGAACGGATAAAATAAATAAATCATGTGGACCTCATGATAGAGCCCACGGAACTTGGTGACGTCAACACACCACCGAGGTTGGTGGTGTGTGGTACAACAGCCACCAACTTCGGTGGTGTGTTCACGGCACCAAGTTTCGTGGGCTCTAACATGAGGTATATGTTAATCCAAACCATCCGTCCATTCGGCAAGCTCGCAGTAAGGCTTGAACCCAAAAATAAAACAGATTCGAAGATCAAGTGTACCACACTGTAGAAAGGAGTGGAGGATTGAACATCTGAAACCATTTCTTTGATTCATAAAAATTTTTAATATTTGCCTTTCCTCTTCGTCCAGGTATGTGCACATTATGAATAGATTGGATGGAAAATAAATATTATGTTAGGCTCTATGAACAGTGAGAATATTAAAATACTGCTAAGGTATGGAAATGACTCATTTTCTTCTCATGCATTAAAATTAGAGTTGGGCATGTCTGACCCGATCCAGTGGATCCGACCCGATTTGAACCGAACCGATGACCTGGATCGGTACAGATTGAGTAGGACCATTCAGATCTGATCATTTTTCGGATCGAGTTCAGACCATGGTCAATCCGGACCGATCCGAACCGAATGGATCCGATCCGATTCGATTCGATCCAAAATGATTCTTATGAATATTTATCTTGTGGTATGGTCCACTAGAGCTTTGGATATGCATCAATTTTGGGTTCAACCACTAAATTGACCTGGAAAAACGAATGGACGACGTGGATAAACCACATGCATTCACAGTGGGCCCCAACAAAGTTTACTCAGTACGATAAGGGCCACTAAGTTACGTGCACTGTGACAATGACTATGAGAGGAGAGAGAGAGAGAGAGAGAGAGAGAGAGAGAGAGAGAGAGAGAGAGAGAGAGAGAGAGAGTATTAATGAAAGAAAGAGGGATTAAAAATATTATTTTTCTCAGAAGAGAGAGGAAGATGAGGAAGCTTGTTTTAAAATAAAATGAAATATGCTGAGAATTTGTATACTTGTGATTTATTTGGTCAATCTACCATATGTGTAACAAATCCAGTCCGTTAAACAGTCATGGTACCTTATAAACATATAAGCATGTGAAATATATAAAATATTATTTTTCTGTACTTAACAATTAGATATTCTTCTATAAGGAAATTGAGTTGTTAGAAATTCATTTTAACAATTCGAATTCAACCTGCATGTGTGGCTTAAGTGATTAGGATTATTTAATAATTTTTTTTGCAATTAAAATTAAATTAGTATACCTTATTTGCTAAACGGATTGGATATATGGCACATATTCCTATTGTACCTATATAAAACTTGATGCATATATATACCCTTTCATAAGAGGCATTACATTTGAATAAAGAGAGAGGTCCAACAAGCAACAGTTGTACGCCTGTACCCACTGAGTTACGTGCACATCACGTCAATACGGGTAGGTAGCTACAGGGAGTTGCGAGAGTCCCTACTAAAGTGACTTCACCAAGTTCCGTGGGCCCCACCATGATGTATGTTTTGTATCCACACCTTCCATCCATTTGGAGAGATCATTTCAGGGCAATATCCAAAGAATGAATTAAATCTAAAGCTCCAGTGAACCCTAGCACAAAAAGCAGTGGGGATAGCAACGCCCACCATTAAAAACTTCTAAAGGCCACAAAAGTTTTAAATCAACTTGATATTTGTGTTTTCCCTTATTTCTGTCTTTTTTAACTTTTGAACAGGTTGGATTTCAAATAAACATTACGGTGGGCCTTAAAATAGTTTCAACGATGGGAATCACTCTCCCCACTGTTTTCTATGGTGGGGTCTAATACAGCTTTTTATCTGCATCGTTATTTGGCTCATGCCCTAAAACGATATCTCAAAATGGATGGACGTTGTGGATTCAACACATACATCATAGTGTGGCCCATGGAACTTGGTGACGTCACTTCGATCGCCCACTTGCTCAACCTTATCTAATCCGACGGGACAGGTAGCTACAGGGAGTTGCGAGAGTCCCTACTAAAGTGACTTCACCAAGTTCCGTGGGCCCCACCATGATGTATGTTTTGTATCCACACCTTCCATCCATTTGCAGAGATCATTTCAGGAATGAATTAAATCTAAAGCTCCAAAGTGGACCCTAGCACAAAAAGCCGTGGGGACAGCAACGTCCACCATTAAAAACTTCTAAAGGCCACGAAAGTTTTAAATCAACTTGATATTTGTGTTTTCCCTTATTTCTGTCTTTTTTAACTTTTGAACAGGTTGGATTTCAAATAAACATTACGGTGGGCCTTAAAATAGTTTCAACGATGGGAATCACTCTCCCACTGTGTGGTGGGGTCTACTTTTTATCCGCATCGTTATTTAATCAATTATCTGCATCATTCTCGTGGCTCATGCCCTCAAAACGATACTTCCTTCTTCTATAAGGAAATTGAGTTGTTAGAAATTCATTTTAACAATTCGATTCAACCTCGTGTGTGGCTTAAGTGATTAGGGGTCTACCTTATTTGCTAAACGATTTGATATATGGCACATATTCCTATTGTACCTATATAAAACTTGGATGCATATATAATTTGCGAGATGCAAAATATGCTCAAAACTGGATGGACGGGTGGATTCAACACATACATGATGTGTACATATGTGTCATGCAAAGACCAGCAGAGATGCGCCTCGAGCTCCGAGTTGTATGAACGACTCAAATGAGATCAAAATTACATGGGCCCACAATGATGTATTTATTATATGCATACCATTTATCCATTTTTCGTGATCATTTTAGAGCATTTTTTAAAAAAAAATGAATCATATCTAAAACTTAACTGGACCACACCGAAAATAGCAGCGAGGATAATGATTTTCACCATTAAAAAATTCGATTTGAATCATACCCAACCCGTTGGTTTTCCTGAACGAGTCGGACTTGGTTCGGGTCAAGTCAACCGTGCATCGGATCGGTTCGAGTCAGATGTCCCGGACTCGGTCCCGAATCAGATCAAGTTTGGATCTGCCCATGTAGATTTCGGACTGAATCGAGTTGGACCTAATTCGATCCGACTCAGTCCGATGCCCAGCTCTAATTAAAATAATCTCTTAAATGGATGAACGGTGTATATATAATAAATATATCATGCGCTCACGTAACTTTCGATAACCTTTCAAAAGTTAACACATTCAATGACTCGTGAAAGGTCAGAAGTGATGTCACCAAGCTCTGTGGACCTCACTATGATGCATGTATTGTATCCATACTGTCCAACCATTTTTAGAGATCGTTTTTTATGGTATGAGAAAAAGAATGAGAGAGATCTAAAGTTCCAGTGGACCCACCGCATAAAACCGTGGGACCAGTTACACCCACCATTGAAACATTTATAGGGCCCAACATGATGTATTTTTTTGATTAGACATATTTATAAGTTAACATAGAGATAGATGAAGTGAAAACAAAAATATAAGCATGATAGGAAACTTCAATGGCACCTAGGAAGTTTTGGACAGTGGATGTCACTGTCCCCACTGTTTTCTATAGTAGGGTCCACTTGAACTTTAGATTTATCTCGTTATTGAAACGATCTCTCCAAATGGATGGACAGTATGGATACAACACGTGCATCATGGTGGGTGACGTCACTTCAGCGGCGATTTTGGATACTTACTTTGTCAGTATCTAATCCGCGCCCTCAGCATCTAATCCGCGCCCTCAGCGCTCGTCTTCGCCCGCAAGTTCACACATGGCGGACGCGGACTAGCTGAGTAGCGAGTCTAGCTACTGAAGAGATCACCAAGTTCTGTGGGCTCAAACCATGATGTATGTTTTGTATCCACACCGTCCATCCATTTGGAGATATCATATTAGGGCATGATCTAAAAAATGAATTAGATCCAAATCTCGAGTGGACCCCACCGCAGAAAACAGTGGGGAGAGTGACGCCCACCGCTAAAAAGTTCTAATGGTCACAAAAGTTTCTGATCAAGCTGATATTTGTGTTTTCCATTCTTTCATGTCTGCGTTAGCACATGAACATGTTGGATCTCAAATAAACATCACGGTGTACCTTTGGAAGGTTTAAACGGTGGGCGTCACTTCCCCACTGTTTTCTGTGGTAGGTCCACTCCAGCCTTGGATCTGTATCATTCTTTGGTTCATACCCAAAATGATCTCTCCAAAGGTATGAACGGTGTGTATACAACACATACATCATGGTGGGGCCTACATAACTTGGTGACATCGCTTCATTAGCGAGTCTCGCTACTCAACCTATCACTTCCGTGTGGAGGCGGATTGCCTGCCCTGGGGCATGGAGATATTCCTGTTGAAGCCTATTTTATTCTTATTTTTCTTTCCATAACTGTAGCTGCATGAAGTGACCTCTTATCTTATTCCACGCAATGTTATAAAATGGTGGTGACTCTTCCGTGGAAACGGATCGGCTACTCACCGTGCCACTGGACAATGGCTATTGGTCGGTGGTTTGTGGGCCTCAGAATGATATGTGTTTCATCCATGCCGTTCACCCATTCTTCCAGATCATTTTACGCTATGGGCCCAAAAATTAGTTTGATCCAAATCTCAAGTGGACTACACGGTGTTGATTGAACGCCCACCAATAAAAACTTCTTAGGACCACAAAAGTTTTGATCAAGTTGATATATATTTTTTCCCTTCATGGAAGTCTGTATGACCTAATCAACAGGTTAGATGTCAAATAACCATTATAGTGGGCTATAGGAGGTTTTTAACAGTGGGCATCCAATCAATACTGTTTTCCCATGGTGTGGTCCACCTGATATTTAGATCTACCTAAGTTTTGGGATCAAATCCTAAAATTATCTTTCAAAATAAATGGACTGCGTGGATAAAACGCATACATCATAGTAGGATCCACAGAGCACCGACTACTAGCCACCTGTGGCAGCCTTACTGGCCAAACCGCGTCCCTCTTCTATAGATGGCTTGCAACTATATGTCCCATTCAAATTGTGAGTCTCTTTAGGGAAGGATATTTATCATAAATATGAAATTAAATTGATGGTCAAACAATAAGTGGTCCAAACTTGAAAGAAAACTTTCAAAGGCTAATATCGTCTTACCAATATAAGTTCTTTTGTTACAATCCGTTACATATGGTTCATTGATTCGGACGGTCTTGATTGTCGCAGAACTGTGCCATCTGTACGTTTTGAAGAGTCAACTCTGTTATACAGAGTTCATAACTAACATTGAAGTCAACAAAACCTCATTGGGCTACCATGATACGCGTGTGACATCCATGATGTTGTAATTTATGTTTTCAGCCAAAGTCATGCCAGGTTACCATACCTGACGTTCATGGCGACGCAGATTAGATGCTGAAAGGTTGAGTAGTGAGATTGGCTATTGAAGTTACGTCAGCCCGAGTTCGGATCCGATTGGATCCAATCCGGACCGATCCGATCCACTGGGGTTATATATGAGAAATGAAGGGATGGGTTAACCATTTCAAGGTAGGTGATGTGAGGGAAGTAGGTGGCGTATTGATGAGGCCTGCATTGGGCAAGCAGCAGCCAGCTGCCGTCAAACCTAAATGGGATCGCGAGTTATTCAGGACGCTCTTATCATACCGAGTAAGCTCAGTTGAGCCCACCCTGAACATATGTGGTTTATCCACACCGTCTATCCATTTTTCCAGCTCATTTAAAGGGTTGAGCCCAAAGTTGAAGCATATCCAAATTTCAAGTGGATCATAACACAGGAAAGGATAATGATTTCTACGGTTGAAACCTTTCTAGGCCCCACATTGATGTCTATTCATCATCCAACCTGTTAATAAGATTTTTTTTATTTTTTTTAAAGACATGTATAAAGGGAAAAAATAAATATAAGATTAATCCAAAAATTCTATGACCCTTGAGAAGTTTTCAATGGTATAAGTTTCAATTCACACTATTTCATGTGGTGTGGTCCATTTGAACTTTGGATATATTTAATTTTTGGTCACATGCCATAAAATTATATGTTAAAATGGATGGACGGAGTGGATAAAATAAGTAGATTATGGTGAATACTAAACCCCTAAGAGTTTACTCAGTATGCTTGCACAGTATTCAATCTGCTTCCCTTAAAACCCAAATCCCGCAAAGGTGACTTGTACAGTTGTACTTCACTTCTCTCTCCTCTGCCCTCATCCCGCTCCTTCCTAACAAGTAGGTCTTGTATTCCGCCCATTTTATGAGTTTTTTCATTTTTTTTATTTTCTAAAAAAAAAAAAAAAAAAAAAAAAAAAAAAAGAAGACTTGATATATGGACCGTACCCAACTTGATCTGACTCAATTTTCCTAACCGAGTCGGAGTTCAGGTCAATCCAACAGTGTATCAGATCGGATCGAGTCAGCCGACTAGGACTCAGGCCGAAATCGAATCGAGATCGGATTAGTTATTTAAAAATTTGGATCGAGTAGAGTTGGACAGGAGATGTCACCAAGTTCTTTGGTACTCACCATGACATATGTGTTGTGTCCCACCATCTATCCATTTGGAAATATCATTTTAGAGCATGATAAGATCCAAATTTAGAGTGGACCCACCGTATAAAAGAAAACAGTAGGAAGAGTGACACCCACAGTTGAAACCTTCCAAAGGTCCACTATGATGTTTATCTGAGATCCAACGTGTTCATAAGTTAAGACAGACATGGAAGAAGGGAAAATACAAATATCAGCTTCATGGAAAATTTCTGTGGCCCTTAGAAATTTTTAATGGTAGGTGTCACTCTCTCCACTGTTTTCAGTGGTGGGGTCCACTAGAGCTTTGGATCTGACTCATTCTTTGGCTCATGCCCTAAATTGATATCTCAAAATGGATGGACGGTGTGGATACAACACATACATCATGGTGGGTCAAACATAACTTGGTGACGTCACTTCAGTAGCCAGTCTCGCTGCTCTATACCTTTCAATAGCTAATCCACGTCCCCTCATTAGTAGCCCAAGGTGCTCTCTCTCTCTCTCTCTCTCTCTCTCTCTCTCTCTCTCTCTCTCTCTCTCTCTCTCTCTCTCTCTCTCTCTCTTCTCTACCTACACCTTGGGTTATCTTGATGGAATTATTTAGTTGGGCCGGTGATTTTAGGCACAATCGATGGACGGAGGAGACTGTATGTCACACAGAAATCGTCGTGAGTCCCACACTGCTTGTTTTTGCACGATGCGGATTACCTACAAGAGCCTTTGGTAGGCACTTCCAGCTGATGGAAAGCTAAGCAGGGTTCACCATAATGCTTATGAGAAATCCACCCTATCCATTAGTTTTGCTAGATCATGTTAGGATAAGGGCCATAAAATGAGCTACACTCAAAACACAAGTAGGTTGCATGACAGTATAACCCAAAACTCAAGTGAGCTGCATGACAAGAAACACTGAGGATTGAAAGCTGAAACATTCCTAGGGTACGTAATAGAAGTTTTGGATCAGACTAATATTTTTGGTTTTTTACTTCATCCCAGTAGGAATGACCTTATGAATCATATATATGGATTGCGTATAAACATCACAGTGGACTTAGGAGGTTTCAACAGTAAGTTTTTTTTCCACCTACATTTTCTTTTAATGGGCACCAGATATTTGGATTTGCCTCATTTTTTGGTCAATGTCTTAACATGATATGACAAAACGGATGAAGGGAGAATTTCTCACAAACATTACAATGGGTCCTACATAGCTCCCCACCAGGCCTTTGCATGCAATCGGGACGTTTTTGCAGGATTCAGATTCGGATTCAGCAGTGAACCAGGACCACCTTGGTGTTGGGAAAGTTCTGTGAGCCCACCATGATGTGTGCGTTTCACCCAACAACTCCATTTATCCATTTTCCAAATCTCAGGTAGACTACACCATGAGAAACAGTGGTAGTTATTAAACATCCACTGTTAAAAGCTTCTTGAGGGCCACAAAAGTTTTAGATCAAGCTGATATTTGTGTTTTCCCTTCACTCAAGTCTATGCGACCTAATTAATAAGTTGGATGGAAAATAAATATTACAGTGGCCCTAGGTAAGTTTTAATAGTGAGCATTTAGTCAACATTATTTTCTTGTATAGTTTGGTCCACCTAAGATTTGGAACTGCTTCATTTTTGGACTCATGCCCTAAAATGAACAAGAAACATAAATGAAGACATGGATACAACACACACATCATCGCGGGGCCTACAGCAACAACCAGTGTTGAGGGTTACTGGCAATGTCACCGGTGATCCAAGCAGATTTCTGCATGGACTTGGATTCGGCAGTGTGACCGCAGTGCCCACGTGGGTGTTGGTCGTACTTGAAAAGCTCTATGGCTCTACCATGATGTATTTGTTTTATTTCCTCTATCCATACTTTTTGCAAACTCATATTAGGACATGAGCCTAAAAATGAGGCATATCCAAGTGTTGGGTCGACCACATGGTAAGAAATATTGGTGATTGAAGGCTACCACTAAAAACTTCCTAGCATGGTTAGACCAAAAGAAGGTGAACCTTAAATTGACCATAACTTTTGATCCAGTTATCGTTACAGGGCACACAACCTATCAATCTTTACTATAATGGGCCATCCGAGGTGAACTGGCCCAAAGCGGTTTACGTCTATCTGTTTCATGAGAAAACAAGCACTTTCAACTCAAAAATGAAATTTTGAAGAAAAATTACTGTTTTAAGTAATTCTAACTTTTTTAATATTTTTTTTTTTTAGAGTTTTAGATTTTATTTTTTTTTCTTTTTTAAAAATAACTTGTAATCCTGCTAGAACTCTTCTATCGAAAGGTTTTTTGGAATTTTTATTTTTAGAAATTAGGTTTTAAAAGAGTTTTATTAGAATTAGGATTTTTATTAGAGTTAGAATTTTATTATTTTTGGTAATTACGAATTTCTGTTTAATTTTTTTTTCTCTATTAATGTGTAACAAGGACACGTACATAGACAATTATCAATCAATTTATTTTTGAAATTATTAGAAATTATTTTCTATTTTCTTCCCTCGTGGATTCAGGGAATCTATGTGAGGAGTCCAAAGAAACTCTATAGATTTGGAGTAACTATCCTTGAGAAAGACGTTGCTCAACCTCATCATGTCCATCCGTGTGTCAGGTTCTTCTAACTAATGCCAGAAAAGTGAGTTATTTAGGAATATAAAAATAAATAAATAATAATTAGTGTAATTGGAGCAATGCAGAAAGGGTGTTATATGTATGTTGTGACATAAACGAATGATTCATCATGTAGCACGGTTTAGAGAAACAGAGTGTACATACATGGCACAACAAAACTCATTGAATCAAAAACATTATAAAACCATATTGCATGGCACATGCCCTTTTTTAACTGACTCCCTATTATCTCTCAGGCACTACAATCATTGCCTGCAGGGAAGTATAGCCTAAATCAATGGTGCACATTAAAAGGAAAACCCGAATTTATGGATCAGATGGCTAGAATCATACATACATGATGGGGGGTTTTTCACCAAGGAACATCCATGGTGTGGCCCCAAGATTCTTGGTCCAACTTTCATGATAGTTCAACCACATGTGAGGTGAGAATTAGAAACTAAATAAGACATATTCATCTAAGGCAATTTTAGCCATCTAGGGTAGGGATAGCAAGAAGAGGGGTTGCCAATTGTAGGGTTATGCCAAACTTAGAGCTCATGTCCATATCTTGAGGCATCATCCCATTAGGAAGTTGCCAGTTGAATGAATGAAGAAAAGATGCCAATATTAGGTGGACCATCCTAAATGCAAGTGGTAAGCCTGGACAAATCCTCCGGCCTGATCCAAATGGTATGAGCTCAAAATCTTGACCTTTGAAGTCAATGTCACTGCCTAAGAACCTCTCGGGAAAGAAGGACGACGGATCGGCCCAAACATCTGGATCTCTCCCTATGGCCCACACATTCATGGCAACCCAAGTGTTCTTGGGTATGGAAAAACCATGGATTTCCACATCAGTTATGGTTCTGCGAGGAAAGAGCGGAGCCGGTGGATGCAAACGCAAGGTCTCTTTCACAACCGCTTGTAGATATGGGAGACGGATGATGTCTGACTCTTCCACCTGTTGTCCCAAGCCAATGGTCTCCTTAAGTTCAAATCGAGCCTTTGCCATGGCATTTGGGTTGTGGAGCAACTCTGCCATGGCCCATTCTACAGCGGTCGAGCTTGTTTCAGTTCCGGCAATAAATATATCCTGATTATTGAAAGTGCATATCTTTAGTCTTGATGTGCACAAATGTTCTTTTGTGTGTAAGTGGGTGGTAAAGTAATCAACTTATAACAGAAAAAGGTTCATAAAATATACTAACCGATTTAAAAATTAGATGGTGAAAGCAATAAAAGTTGTCTAACATGATATTAGAGCACAATGCCAAGTGTTTAATGCCATGTCAAACTACCAATTACTCTAAAATCTCAACAAGTACTGTTGCTTCAGGATTCAAACGCTTGACCTTCCACACTGATACATGTCAAATCACCACTTGCTCTAGAAGCTTGAGCCGTTAGAAGATAGTGTATCAGTGTATATCAATGGACTTTAACATTCTCCTGCATATGCAGGGTTGCTCTAAAAGCTCGAGCCTTTAAAGGATGGTGTATTGATCAATGTATATCAAAGGACGTTAACAACTTCTATGATTCTTAAATAGGAGTAACATAACGTCAACCTTGTAACTTTGTAACTGCAGGCTATGCTTCTTTCTGACTGAAGCAATGAGGATTATTATGGTTTTGGGCTTTGAGTCCTGCATCAAGGAGTTTCAGCTCACAGTCAGAAGATAGCCTACGGTGAGGCATGAAGTGAGGAATCGTTGTTATTTGATTTGTGTACCTTGTCATCTATCTCAGATCACTTGTCTAATGCTAATAAGCTCATGGAAGGTGGGGTTAGTCCTGTATTCAAGGGCAAGATATCCGTCAGTCAAGATAAAGTGAGGAAGAGGCTCTCAAGAAGATCCCCTCAAGGAGGAACTCTGACCTCCAGATAAGTCCCCTCCAGTTTCCTTTTAGTTAATCTCTTTCTAGTCATGTTTGGGTTGATGAAAATGCTTGTCTCTGAATGGATTTAGTGTCGGCCATTCTTATATGATAGGCGGGCCATGTCTTCCTTTTTGTTGGAGCCCGCCGGAATTGTGTTGGAATGTCCAAACCAAGCTGACCTTCTGGACAGTCCAGATTCATCCAGTTCCATCCATTCTCCCAGGTATTTTTCAGATTCATCCAAATTCATCCAGATGCATTTCTTGGCAACTAAGAATAGAAGCCATTGGTTTTCCAATACTTTGGAAATAGGTTCATTTAATATTATTTTTGTTTTTTGTAAAAAGTATCAATGTAAATGCCCTTACCTCACATAGACTCCTCTAGAATGAAGGCATTTTGGTCTTTTTACATGATAGCAAATATATATATATATATATATATATATACATATAAGAGAGAGAGAGAGAGAGAGAGAGGTGTTGCGTGTTGAAAGAAAACAAAGAAGTAGTTAGACAATTCAATACAAATAGTTTTTAGCATTCCATTTCTCTATGTGGTGTGCGTACGATCTTAAGGCTTAGTAAAGCCAATCTTCCAACCAACAAATTAATGCAATCTTCCTACTAACAAATTGATGCATAGCTATAATCTACGTGGGTCATAAGTTGGGGTAGGCCCGGAACTTTTGTGGTGCCCGCCCAAGCACATGTACATTAGTTGTCTGATTAACAAGCTTCAGATGGTCTGATCCCACCCTTCCTGAAAAAAGAATAAGAGCTTCGGTTTTTGCAGGCTATGCTCTGGAGGCTAATTTTGGTAGGCAAGCCTGCCCCCTCTGTATAAAGCTGTGATATGTGGTTCGCATTCATTTGAAAAGTCTTCCAGGGATAGTGGCTTGTGTTGGTCAAGTATGGTTGTCAGGATGCAGGGTTAGGGGTCCATTTTGGTTCTTTGGTGGATATTAATGTAGTTTCTGTCTTCCTGGGTGTTTTTTGTTTTATTTTGTTTCGTGGTTTCAGGAGAGTGATATGACAGGTGAGGGCTGGACTTTTGTAGTTCCCACTACAAAATTGTATAAATCTTTTCAAATGCAACAAAGTTCCAGATGGCATCTAGGTGGCATCCACCTTGCTCACAAAAAATAAATAAATAAATAAATGTAAAAGCAGACTAACCCTCTGACCGCTGAGATGTTAGCATGACTTCTCAAACCTCTAATGTCCCAAGACACCATAATCATTCTTGAACTATTAAAGTCATCCCGAGGTGTACATTAACCCCTTCAACTTTTAGAGCAAGTGGTGATTCGACATGGTATCATAGTGAAAGTTATTGTATTGGAACCCTGAGAACAGCAAATGTGCCTTCCAATGTATTCTCTGTTTATAGTGTCAAAGAGTATTAAAGTCTCTTAATATACATTGATACACCTATATTTGACATGAACAATACCCAAAAAATACACCCCACTAGGTGCTTCTTTTTCTACCATTCGGAGTATTGCCATCTCATTGGGTAGCAAGCTCTTCCTAGAAAGTAGATTTTTTAGGTTTTTTTTTTTAATAACATTATATTAAAATAGGCAACAAATTTTCGGGTGTAGCTGTAATAACCTGAAATTACGTAGGCAGTTTCACATACTTGTACACACATAAGCTAACGACATGTGGAACATATTATAAAAAAAAATTAAGCACATCACTAACTCAGATGAGAAATATCCTCACCCGTTCTCGAGGTGGGTGCGTTTGAATTTCGAGGACGAAACCATTGTAAAGAATGTAATGACCCAAAATTTTGGTACATAAGTGTACAGTGCATATTTGTATACCTGCATTCATCAAAAGCATACATGCATAGGTCCATGCATGCATCCATGCATATATACATTCATCATTCTATGAAACTCGTGACCCTGGATATGTATAATCTATCTAATTAGGGTGAACATTGACTTATATGATTATTAATCGTGTGATTTTATGTGTGTGTGTGTGTGTGTGTGTGTGTGTATACTTGCACTCTCATCACTAATGCATACAAAACCAACTGTTCATTCATATATTTGCCTACGCATTTATCTAATCATCAATCTAAGTTATTTATTCAACGGACCATTAGACCGATCCATCTCGACTCACTTTGTATTGATTCATTCCTAAAAATGATTGTTTTGATTAGGTTTTAATTGTCTGATTATTTTACATACATCCAATCATCTAACAATACATAACATTTATATCATCCAACTAGATCACCTATTACCAAAGTAAACCATCAATTTCATAGCTCTCAGGGTGAAATTTTAATCTAACGGTTGGTTTTCATATAAGATACCTGTACACGTCACAGGGAACCGTAGAAGAGAGGAAACCATTAAAATTATTTTTGACCACCGTCAAGGATCATAGATCAAATTGTGCTCATTGGATAGAGCACGACAAGCTGAGGTGGGCGTCAAGTTTTACCCCAATTGGATGGTCCAGTCTTGAACTACACATGATTTTATATTTAAAAATAAATTTTTTTTTTTTAAAAAAAAAAAAAAAAGAGGAAAGATAAAGAGTCCCATAGCCGGACGCCTGTCTCAACCGTACACCTTCCTAGTATACTACGTGAATGCATGCATCCTGTAACCTGCATACATGGGACCCACATAACGTATGTATAGACATTAGAATTTGTGAGCTAATCCAAACTATAGGTATAAACACTTATTTTGATCCATCCTAACCATTAGTACTAACTGCTTATCCGTTACTTAACTTTCAATAACGCTCATTGAAACATTAGTCGAGATAGGTTTTCATTGAGATCTAGACCATTCATTAATAAGACCATGTGGAATGTAATGAGAAAGTATAATCAACTACTTTATGATATTATACGTTTTGATTAAAAAAAAAAAATAATAATAATAATAATAATAATAATAATAATAATAATAATATATAAAGAACTAGATGCTGTGTTTGATGTAGCATATTGTGAATTTTCTCCTACATATCCTCTAACTAGGAGATGTGCTCGGCAATGAATTAGTCAAACCCAATTATAGTAGGGGATCCGATCACATAATCCACCAGATCAAACCACACCATGAATCTTGACTGTTTTTCTTGGACCATCCATCCCACCTTCATTGATGAGAATCTCTATCAAAAACTTATGTATAAATTCTACAAGATTCAGTTATCCATCTGCCCATTCCATCAATCCAATCTGTCCATCAGGATAGTCCAACCTTCAAGTGTGTGTGGGCCACCTAGTGCACTCGTGAGAAAGATGGACAGTGAACTAATAAAGAAAACGAAAAAGAATTTCACCAATGCATGTTACTGAAGGCCGCAACTTACGTGGCTGGAAACGGAAACCATATCTCCTCTTTCTTCTCCTTTCCTCCACACGTTGAAGGGTTGCGTGGATATCAGAACCCACCACCAATCAGCTCATTGGGACCACCTTTAATCCAAACCATCTGTCACGGTGGACTCCACATAGTTCCATGATCCTAGGCTTCTATAGGTAATCCACGCCCACACGTTGTCTTACCTCTCCATTCTCATATCTTTCTTTTTCTCTCCATCCTAAATCTGTAATCTGTCTAGGACCAATCTTAACCATCCGATTTCCATCTTTTGAAAGTGTTCTATTCAATACAAAATACTTAGTTGCCCAACTGAATCCGTGGAGGACTCACGACCCGTCATCTTCGGATAGTGGAAGATCAACAACAAAACCACCATCCGGAAACTCTTCTTTAAAATCTAGGAACCCTGACCATTAATCCTGAAAATTTTCACTGATCTCTTCAAACGAAAAAAAAAAAAATTTAATTAAAATTAAAATTAAAAATTCAAACTTAGAAATTTTTTATTATTATTATTTGTGTTAATATGAAAGTTGACCCTATTTAGACATGATATCAGGTAAGGAACTCAACCTGGACCATATATAAATTTTATAGAAATTTAGCTCTCCACTTTTTGCTAGATAGCAATGGATAGAAAGAATCGACTGACTTTGAAATTTTATAACTAATTAATTATAACTCTATTTAAGGTGATTCAAAATCTCAGTCATATATTAACAAGTGTAATTTTATAAAAAAATAATATAAAAATATAATTCTATGTTATCCTATACCGATTTTAATTTATGTGTATACTGGTCAAAAATCGTTTGCTTTTGGGCAGACCTAATTTTCTGAATTTTAGGATTTTTGTAAACTTTGGATTAAGTTGAAATTTTATAAAGTTAGAATAGACTAATAGATGCATAATTATAAAAAGTTTTAGACCAATCCGATATCTGAAAATACCAGAAACATTAGCAGGAACAGTGTCTTCAAAATCTGATTTTTTGCACAACAACCTTTGTACATATCACAGCTCTTATCCTCTTAATCTTCATGTGTAAGTCTTTTAGACCATTTAATATTCCTTGCAATCCTACAAAATCTTCAACGTACTAATAATAATAATAATAATAATCAAAGACCTCCATGACATTGATGTCAACCCTTGATTATGTTGTCGCACTATCAAGAGAGAGTAGGTTTTTACGAATAATTTCACAACACATTATCACCTGAAGAGACACCACAACTGAAGTAAATGTTAGCACAAACTACGTCATTCGCAAACCCACTATGCAATTTTAGTTTAGGTATTGACATAATAAATTTCGGGGACGAAATTTTTGTTAAGGAGGGTAGAATGTAACAACCCGTCTTTTTTTTACTTGTAGGGCCCACTCTAAAATAAAATAAAATAAAAGAAACAAAATAAAACAAAACTCCTCTCACCGTAACCAACCCCATCCCTCACTCCTCTCACCGCATGACCTAACCTCTCTCCCCAATTTCCTCCCCAATTTCCTCTCCCATTCAAACTCTCCTCTTTCTTCTTCCACCATTCTTCATCAATTCCATGAACCCACCAAATAATCCAGGCCGCTCACCATCAACCCAAGAAGATTTTAACGGCAAGCGTTCAACCTCCACTCAACACACCAGGTAGGTGATCTTCCCGATTAAAAAGAGTACATTAGTGTATATATTTGATTACATTGATTATCTATTTTGTATTGTTGATTTAAATTATTTGATTTGATTTTAAGTGATGTAGAATGCATTTATTTGATTTCTGATATATGAAATAAATTCATTTGATCACTGTTAACTGCTTTAAATTGTATTTAAATTATGGGTGCTCGCCCTAAAAGGATTATTACATTATATTTGTTACGGTGATCTGCACTTGTGGTCATTCCCATCGAAAGGATCAAAGACGCATGTAATGCTCGCCTTGGGTCATAAAAGGATCGTAAGCGGTGTTACGCCTAGGCAATTCCTGGATCAACACACACGGGTGCTCGCCTGGTATTTACCCTAAAAGTTTATTCACTGTGCATCAAAATGCGAGGGTCATTCCTAAAAGGATCAACACCAAGTGCTTGCTGCGAGGTCATTCCAAAAGGATCAACACACACGCGGTGTGTGCCTTGTTGAACCAAAAATGATTTTGAAATACGGAAAATGTCTTATTTTGTTATTACGAAAAATAAATTATTATTGTTGTCATGTACAATAACGATTCAATACTCGTAATTAGTCATATTTGTATTATTGAATTTTATTTGTGTTAATGTATAATTTTCAATTTTGGGAAGGATGTGACCCTACGTAAAGTCAGCACTCACATCCATATAGATCAAGCTAATGCATGTTCGGTATAAATTTGAAGAACCTACATAGACCAGATTGAAGACTTTTATATTTTATATTTTTATTTATAAATTAATTAAAATTTAATGTATGTTGTTATTATTTATTTATTTATGTCAATGTAATTAAAGATTTAAGGATTGATTAGTGGACAATATTTAATCACAATTATTAGTATCCTTTTAGTTGCTCTGATTGCCTTAAAAATGTATGAAATAATGTGGGTTGCGATGTATATTTATTTAAATACAACTCACGGTCCTGAAATTCGAGTTCGGGCCTGGCCAACTCGAGTTCCGATTTTCGGGGCGTGACAGCAGCCAAACAAAAAAGCCGAGGCCTCATCTATCATATTAGCCCACATACAAAAGATAGCCCACCCAAAACAGCCCAAAAAGAATGAAGAAGGCTAAATGACAACCCCCCCTCCCAGCTTTAATCCTTCTAACATTTCAAGAGCTATGGATGCCTCTAATTTCCCTGGGAAGGTCCGCACTCCTCTAATGTCCAAAGGAATCTCTAAGCCGTATTATGGAACTTAGTAATGTCTAGACAACAACACCTCATAGTAAAATAATATCAATTTCAGCACAAAAGAATTTAATAACATTAATCAATTCCACAAAATGGTTTGAAACTATGAAACTATTTTCCATAATAATATAGTTATATATAAATATAGAAGGGGATTGGCTGGTGTGGGTACGTGTCTTGCGAAGATGGGCGCTGATGCTCCTCGATCTCCTGAGTTATGCGAATGGTTCAAAGGAGATCAAAGTTACATGGCCCCACAATGATGTATTTATTATATCCACACTGTTCATCCATTTGGCAAGATCATTCTAGAGCATGACCCCAAAAATGAGTCACATCTAAAGCTTAAGTGGACAACACCACAAATACTGGGAGCCCAAAAATGAGTCACATCTAAAGCTCAAGTGGACCACACCACAAATAGTGGGGACAATGATTCTCACTGTTAAAACATTCTTAGGGCCCACTATAACATTTATTTCTCATCCCATCTGTTCATAAGGTCACACATACCGGATGAACAGGAAAAACAAATATCATATTGATCCAAAACTTCTGTAACCCCAAAAGAGTTTCAATGGTAGAAGTTCAATCCCCCACTGCTTTTTACAGTGTGGTCCAATTCATCTTTGGATATATCTTATTTTTAAGCTCAAGCATTACTACAAGCTCTCCAAATGGACTGATGGCTTGGATATAACACATTCCTCATGATGGAATCCACGTAACTTGGTGACATTAACACACCACCCAGGTCGATGGTGTCTGGTACACCGGCCAGTCCGCTTCCTATAAATATCATAGTTTGCAGACCAGGACTCGGCTCGAAACCCAGTCAATGACGCATGGTTGAGTTGACTTGGTGAGTCCTGAGTTAACCAGGCGAGTTCATGAACTACTTAAATTGTTTTTTATTGAGAAACAATTGGGGTGTGTTTTCAATGAAGTGGGTCTAATGTTTTTCCTTCAAAACCCAACTTTGTACTATCACATTACCTAGCAGCAATGTCTGCAAACCATGATAAATATTATTGATGTTTTTTTACAATCCAATTAATAAAACTTAATTTGGATTTATAATCATGTTGATTACCTACGTCTAAACCTCCATAGATTACCAACTTATATTAATTCGATCCAACCATAGTCTAAAAACTTGGAAAAAAAAAAAAAAAAACAAACAAACAAACAAACAAAAAAAAACAAAACAAAACAAAACAAAACAAAACAAAAAGGACTTGACTCAACTGAGTTGACACCACTCTACCAGATTTCACCGAAGCTCAAGAAAATTTTGATTTGGTTATAATAATGAAAAAAAAAAAATCAGATAAAATTGTATGATTTTTCAAGAAACTTACCCATGTTAGAGTTAAGTCAAGCTATGGTTAAAATCAAAAAAACATGTGTGAACGAAGTAAGATCGTACCGTAAGTATAGGCTTGATATCGTGGCGGCCAAGTTCGAAGCCGTTCTCATCTTTTTGATTGAGAAGCACATCGAGGAAATCATTTGTTCTAGGAGAATTAGACGACATTGACAACATTCGTTCATCGATCAATCGATCGAAAATCACATACAATTTCTTGAGATTAGCAGTCACACGATGCCTAATGGCTTGTGGGTCAATTGGCCTTAGCACTGGAAAATAGTCCACGATATTCGGCCTAGCACCATCTTTCATAAATTCCCACACTAGATTTTTAAAATCTTGTGCTGATTTGGAGTTTGGATCGACTAAATCGACAGAGAAGACTGTGTTGGAAGTCAAGTTGAGGGTGGTAGTGAAGGTGGCTTGGGCAATATCAACTGCTCGTCCTGCTAGCTGATACTCATGTATGTGAGCGATAAGATCTTGCACTTTCTTGTGACGAAGGCCTTGGTTGGCGGCGAGTCTTGCCGTGGTGAACATTTCTGTGTTACATATCGTTCGTAGCTTTCGCCAACGTGTGGTTGGTTGTGACCACACGATTGATGACTGATGGTAGTTGAGTGCACGAACGGCATCGACTGTGATTCGACCCGAGAAGGATTGATCATTCTTATGGAGGACTTCTTTAGCTATGATTGATGATGAAACAACGACGGTAGTTATGGAGCCCAGCTTAAGTGTCATTAGTGGGCCATACGTCTTGGCGAGCTGAGTGAGTGACTCGTTGGGTTTTCTACCGAGTTTGAGGATGTTTCCTATAATGGGAAGTGGGATGGGACCTGGTGGAAGCTTGCCATTGGAAGAAGCTGATCTTTTTCTTGCAAGAAAGAGAAGATGGATGCATGCCCACACCATCAATGTCCACAGCAACATAGTTGAGTAATCCATATCTCTCTCTCTCTCTCTCTCTCTCTCTCTCTCTCTATAGAGGATAGATGTATATGGACCCCTGAAAATGAGGAGTTATATGATACTCCGGCATTGTATTATACTTGATACGCATGCAGTGAGAAATTTTACACGTGGCATATATTAACTTAAGTTTGATGGGTTAATTGGGGAACCCAAATGTTGCTAAAGTCAGATTGGTTGAGCAATTCTAACCTATGATGTCAATTGTTTATTGAAACAGAGAATCAATGGATTTTTGTATTTTAACCGTGTAATAAATATCCAACTATACTATAATTGGATTATTAAATATATGATAGATATAGAATGTGACTCGGAATTTGGACAGTTTATTGTGAATAGATTGTATTCCTTTATTGCAATTTGTAAGTAAATTTAAGTGGCTATATATCATTCATGAAAGTTCTGCAGTGCACGCTTAGCTCTTTGAGGCCACCAGAGTAATTTCCAACTGTACGACCCCATTTCTCAGGTCGAAAATGCCCCTGCTTTCTTTCCGTAAGCAGATCGCCTGGTGCTCAAAGACGAGCGCTGACGCTCCTCGAACTCCGAGTTGTACGAACGGTTCAAAAGATATCGAAGTTACATGGGCCCACAGTTATGTATTTATTATATCCACAACGTTCATCCATATTTTGAGATCATTTCGGAGCATTATCAAAAAGAAAAAATCACATCCAAAGATCAACTGGACCACACCACAAAGAGCAGCAGTAAAATTGATTTTCACCGTTAAAAATTTTGTACGGCCCACCATAACATTTATTTTCCATCCAATCCATTCATAAGGTCACAGAGACCTAGATAAAGAGGAAAAACAAATTTCATAATGATCCAAAACTTCTTACCGCTAAAAGGGTTTCAAAAGTAGACGTCCAATCCTCCACTGCCTTTTACAATGTGGTCCACTTGATAGCTAGATCTATCTTACTTTTTGTCCCAAGCCTTAATATGAGTTCTCCAAATAGATGGACGGTTTGGATATAACACATACCTCATAATGGGACCCACAAAAAACAATGAGGAATACGGCAGGAAAGAAAGGGGAAAAAAAAAAAGCCATTGAGTCAACCCGGCCGAGCGGGTCGACTACAATGAGTTACTTAACACACCACATATGATTTTGGGGTGGGAGAAACTAATTTAGCCAATCAACGTAATTATTTATTTTCCAAGATTCTATTGAGTCGATGGTTAAAAATTCATTTTATTCACTTCGTGGTCAATTTCATTCATTTTATTCACTTCGCGGTCAATTTCATTCACTTATAGTCAATTTCAATTAGTTCACGGTAAATTTTATTAGCTTCACAATCAATTTCATGCATTTCACGGTCAATCCCGACGATTCTCTATCACTTCACGGCCAATTCCGCATTTCACGGTCAATTTCCTTCACTTCACAAGCAACTCCGTGCATTTCACGGTCAATTCCCTTCACTTCACAGTCAATTTCGTGCATTTCATGGTCAATTCCCTTCATTTTACAATCAATTCCATGCATTTCATGGTCAATACTGGTGATTCTATTTCACTTCACAGTCATTTTCATACATTTCACGGTCAATTCGGTTCACTTCATAGTCATTTCCATGCATTTCATGGTCATTTTCGGCGATTTCGTTTAGATTCACAGTCATTTCCATGCACTTCATAGTCAATTTCCTTCAATTCACGGTCAGTTCCATCCACTTCATGGCGACCATGAAGTGCATGGAAATGACCATGAATCTAAACGGAATCGCTGAAAATGACCGTGAAATGCATGAAAATAACTGTGAAGTGAAGTGAATTGAACGTGAAATGCATGGAAATGACCGTGAATCTAAACGGAATCACCGAAATTTACCATGAAATGGATGGAAATGACCGTGAAGTAAAGCGAATTGACTCTGAAATGCATGGAAATGACCGTGAAGGGAAGGGAATTGACCGCGAAGTACATCGAAATAACCGTGGATCTAAACGGAATCGCCGAAATTGACCATGAAATGCATGGAAATGACCGTAAAGTAAAGTGAATTGACCGTAAAATGCGTGGAAATGACTGTGAAGTGAAGGAAATTGACCATGAAGTGTATCGAAATGACCGTGAATCAAAACGGAATTGCCGGAAATGACCGTGAAATGCATGGAAATGACCATGAAGTGAAGCGAATTGACCGTAAAATGTGTGGAAATGACTGTAAAGTGAAGGAAATTGACCGTGAAGTGCATGGAAATGACAGTGAATCTAAACGGAATCACTGGAATTAAGTAGGTTTTTACTAATCCAGCATGGGCAACCTGGCATAGCAGGATTGGTTGGCTTAAGTAGGTTCTCCTACCCCAAAATCAAATATAACATGTTGAAAAACTCATCTCATTTTGCGAAATGGGACTGATTTAAGGTTTTGATAGTCCAGATCATTTCCCCCTCCAATCAGCCCTCTCTGGTTCATTTTTGCCATGAAAGGGTCTGCAATCCACAACAGACAGATTCCCTGAACTGCCTATGATAGGAAGCTAGGTGGACTCCGCTACAATGTTTGTAGGGAATTTATCTTGTCCACTTATTTTGCCGGATCATCTTTGGACACAGGCTTAAAAATAATGCAAATCCAAAACTAAGTGGGCATAATGCCTACCATTGAAACCACCTAGGCTCCACCATAATGTTTATATGCCATTTAAACCGTTCATTAGGAATGGAACCATAAACACAAAAAATTAGCCTATTCAAAACTTTTATGACCTCACAAATGTTTCAACAGTGGACATCCGATTCTTTATCGTGTAGCCCATTTTAGATTTGCATCATTTTTTGGGCCATATTTTAACATGATATGAAAAAAATGATGGACAAGATAGATTTCTGACAGGCATTAATGTAGACCTCACCTAACTCACCGGTGCAAAAGGCTTTCCCAAGCAATCCATGTCCCTTTTCAAAATCGTTCACAACGTGATTGCCGGTGAGGGAAAGCGAAAACAAAAATATCACTGATCTAAAACTATATATTATGCCTCCTTAGGAAAGATGCTACGTGGGCGTTCAATACCGACACTACGGTGGACCCACGAAGCTTAGGGTTAGAAGTCCCCGAGTCGATATGATACCCACACACTTCTTCTGCCATGGGTTGTCCTTTTCGAAATTTTTGTTCGGCCTGATTTCTAACCACACGTTCATGGCACATCATGACGGAGTTAATGTCATCAACGTCGTCATCAGTGGCCCCACGGTGCTTTTCGACTTTTTGGTACACGTTCACTGGCATCCCTGCACCATGTTTTTCTTGTTGGAATTATTTGGTTGGGACTGATTTTAGGGACAATTGATGGACGGAGTGGAGTATATGTCACACGGGAACGGATTAGGTGAGACCCCGGATCTACTGACCTGGGTGTGCCCCTGACTGTGGGGCTCATAATTATGTATGTACCTTAAATCCACAACATCCAACCATTTTGACAGCTCATTGTAGTGCATGATCTTAAAATGAAGCTGACTCAAATCTTAGGTGGACCATACCACAGGAAACAGCCAGCGATTGAATCCAGGATTCCACTGAATGTTTATTTTCCATCCAACCTGTTGAATAAGGTCAAAAACACATAGATGACAAATATCATCATGATCCGAAGCTTATGTGGCTCACAAGATATTTTTAATGGTCAATCAACCACTATTTTCTGTACTATGGTCCATTTAGGATTTGGATCTGCTTCATTTTTTAGATCATATACTAAAATGCTCTCTGCACCTTGTGTTGTCCTGCTCCAATTAAATCCTGCAGTGATAGATCTCATATGAAGGGGGAGGAAAATAACATGTGTTTTATCCACGGCCAGTCCATTTTGACAGCTCATTTAAGGCATGAACTCCAAAGTGGAAAAAAACTAAAGCTCAAAAGCTCAAGTACATTGCACCACAGGAAACAGTGAGTGATTGAAGGCATTATTAAAAACTTCTTAGGGCCCAAAAAAAAAAGGCTATGGATCAAGCTGATATTTGATTTCTCCCTTCATCAACGTTTGTATGACCTTATTGGCAAATAAACATTATGGTGAGCCCTAACATGCTATCATTGGTGGGTGTCATTTGCCCCACCGCTTCTTGTGATGTGGTCCACTTGAGTTTCGAATCTATTTTATTTTTATTTTTTTCATGTTCTAATCGTCTTCATTCTACAAGGATACTTGGCTTGTGCTTCTTTTCTTTTTTTCCTGCCCTAATCGTCTTCAATCCACAGGGATACTTGACTCATGCTTAGTTGATACTAGTCAAGCATATATTATCTCGTGAGCAAATTTATTTATTTATCAGGTACTCAACTTGATATAGCTTATGAGTGTCATAGGCCTCATGCCAATACTGCCTTGATGTTGTCTTTTGCATTCTTTGCTATCTCAAAACCTCTCGAAAGCAAGGCTGTGTTCTGATGATGGACATCTTCATATTAGTGCTGATTATGATGCTAACCGGAGTTATATAGATCATCTGATGTTGGTTAGTCTACCACCGATTTTTGTATTTTGTTTGATGGTAAGTTACTAAATCGAAAGTATAAGAAGCAGTCTATTATGGCTTGCTCTTCAGTTGAAGTCGAGTATGGATTTATAGGGCATGAGACGAGTGAAGTCATTTCGTTGAGGGCTCTTCTTCGTAATCTTTAAGTTTTTAGAGACTGGTCAGGTTTTTCTTCTTTATGACAATCAAGCCGCAATTCACATTACTTCTAGTCATATAGTCCACCAAAAGAAAATGTTGAGGTTGACTGTCATTTTGTTTGACAAAAGTTGTGTTGGTATTATCTCTACTCTAAGTCCTTACTCATGGATCAGTGGTTGTTCTCAACCCCAATTGTATGATCGCAGTGTGATAATAAACTCAGTGAATCCGAGGTCGATCCACAAGATATGGGAAGAACACAGGTAAATTTAGTCTTAGATTAAGTTAAGATAAAGGATTCCATTGAAATAATTAGGGTTTAAAATAGTAATTAAAAATCACTAACGATCCAAGGATCCACTTCTAATTAATTACAATGTCTAGTTCATTGATTTAACTTCAATAACTCAACTAAAATTAAATTCTAATTCATTCTAATCGTAATATAAATATGTTAAACCATTCACAAACATCCAACAAGGTATAAAATTAATTGAACGATTCTCTCATAAAACACTTGGTAATTGATCACAGAAATTTTAAAGCATCTACTGCACCCATAGTCTATAATAGATCATGGAATTTTACATAAATACCTTATCTAATCAGGCCAACAATTCAGAATTCGAAGCATCTAATGTACCTAGAGTTCACAACGAATCAAAGAATAAACAACTCACAAGCTTATAAAGTAGAATTCGAATCAAATTCAATTAAATATATAATCATAAATCAAACTAACGTATGCATCCAACAAACTAGAACATTGAAATTAACTACAAGCTTGACCCCTTAGCCTTAGCGAAGAGATTAGCTATCTCTAAAAATAGAAGAACAAACTAAGAATGAAGATTGGGGAGGAGGAACAACGCTGTCAAAGCTCCGCATCTGCTTTCTCTCTCCCAAACCCTAGATTGGTGCCTAGGTTCCCGCTTTCTCTCTCCCAAACCCTAGATTGGTGCCTAGGTTCGTCCAAAACACTCCTTTAAATAGATAGAGATCACTCACTTTTGCACCGACTTAATAAAATCACGAACCTTCAAACTTATGCAGACCATCCATTGATGTCCTCGATCAATTGACATCGATCAAACATGGCCGAAAATGCCCATATGGTCAACTGATTAATTCAAAGTAATCGACATCGATCGAACATGGCCAAAAATGCCCATACAGTCAACTAATTAATTCGGCATTTCCTCGATCAATCGACCTGACCAGCTGATCGATTGAACTTGTCCAAACATATCAAGAGACTAATTTGTTTAATCCAAAGTTCACTCGATTGATCGACCAGGCTTGTCGATTGATTGAGATCCCCGGTTTATGACAGATTGAAGATATTCAGACAACACTAAAGACTTTTTTGCTCTTCTTCTTTGGAAAATTCCTACTCCTTCAATGGCTAGTCCAACAAATAGACGATTGAGAAATAAAATACAGCAACAGGGTAATTTTGTTGGGTGCAGGCAAACAGCATGGCTAATTGTATTTAAATTATTATTTATTACAGATTGAATGACGCAATTACACAGCCATATCAAGAAGTCGAAATATGAAAATCTACAGTCCACTCAAATTAACCAAACAAGGGAAAAGACGAGCCAATTCACTTATTTAATCCAACAGTATGGAAATGCATGACCTTGAGGAAGCATGAGAACGAGTCCGCTTCCTGTCTTCTTCTCTACTACGATGTTGTTGTTGTTACAGTTGCGCGTGCACACCTCTCTTTCCTTCTCTTCCTTTCCTTTTTCTTTCTCTCTCCCCTCCCGTATCTCTCCTCTCCCGTCTTTGTTCTCTCTTGCTATAGTTGCATGCACACACCCCAGCCCCACCTTCTCCCTACCATTAAATAAAGGGAGAGACGGAGGGGCATGGGTCTCCACCTATTGCCACTTGTCAATGGGCTCCACTAGGAGTTGCCACATGTCTAACATGCGCTGTTCCAACAAATTTCAGCTTAAGGGGGTCAAAAAATCATTTATCTAGCATTCCATTCTAAGCACTAATGGTCCATTGGCCATCCAAGGTGACACATTACATCAACAATTTAGATCATTAAACCATGAGCTCACTTGCATAAACTCACAACCCAAATGTATTGTACAAAACTTTCAACCCAATCCTCTTATCAAAACTAGGAGAAGCAGTTTGTGCAAAGCAATTGCAGAGAAATTGAAAGGGAGAGGGAAACAAAAGGAAAAAAAATAAATAAATAGAAATTGTAGGAAAGGTGTAGGCTATACGCATAGCATATGTACAATATGAATTTCACACATTTATTTATAGTGAGCCCAACAAAGCCTTTGTTACATGGTCTCCCAACTATTACACTACTACTATGCTTCCTCCGCGGGGACCACTGAAAAGTTCAAGTAGCTAGATTACTCAACTCAACACAATGAAAAGACAAATACCTAGTTGCAGATAAAATCTAAGCTGTTTGCTAACTTTTTACAAAAACACCCTTGACTTATTTAAAATGTCTTCCACTATCCTTTCATATTTGAAGTTATCTACCTGACAAACCTAATTAATGGGACAAAAATGTGGAGTTATATTCAAAACAAACCAATGACTTGGATTAATGTACAAAGAAGCTGTCCAAGTATCACTATTCCTTTTTGTTGGTAGAGATTTCTTACTCTTTCATGGAGTTTTATCATATGAGAAAATGTAAGAAGATTTGTAAGATGCACAAATCACAGGACACATTGGGCACCATAAACATGTTGTTATACCCAGCCCAATAGTCAAGTTAGCAGTACTACAAGAAATGTAGTAGCATACATTCATGATGCATCTGTTTAGAGAAAAAAAAAAATTTGTCATATGCACCATTTGGACGCCACCGTGCTCATTGATTCATGAACTTAATGTGACCTTTATACAGCTTCCCACGACAAGCGACAACAGATGATTCAAATCGATCGATTGAACCACGAAATGTCCAAATGCAACTCAATAACTTAAAATTGAATTCAAGCAATTCCTGATACCTTGGTAAAATGGCTGCTGAATTTATTGAAGAGTCAAACGAGAATACAACATAAGATGAGCCAAAAGGCCCATAACTTCCTACGGCTATGATGTTGGCA
Source organism: Magnolia changhungtana (assembly GCA_030180095.1). Classification (NCBI taxonomy): domain Eukaryota; kingdom Viridiplantae; phylum Streptophyta; class Magnoliopsida; order Magnoliales; family Magnoliaceae; genus Magnolia; species Magnolia changhungtana. The sequence goes on along the minus strand of JASAUF010000364.1, from coordinate 757,622 downwards.
CTCTGGCTGGCCACTCTGAACTTCTAGATTCCCTTGGCTATGAACCATAATGGGATGTACCAGTGCCTTGAGAGGACGCTAATCTGGTTACATCTTGCAAATTGCCTTCCTACTGTCGAATCATAGAAGAATGTAGGAATATTCTTTAGTCGTTGTGTTAGTGCCCTAGCTTCTGCTTCATTTGAATCTCTTTCGACCACCTGACGATGAGATGATATACCATTTCGATATGCAACTTGTCATTCATGGCCCATTTCTAGCTGGGCGCAGATTCTCAACATTACCATCGCGATTCCTCCCATTAGCCTTACCTGCCACTAGTTCACTCTTCGAATTAGTACATGGCTCGTGCTGTCAGGCCTGCCAACCTGACTAGAGCGCTACAACTTACCCAGTGTAGACATTGCATACATGGGTGCTAATTTTGGACCCTTCAGATTGTGGGTTCCACTGGGATGGAGAATCTTAACTATTTGATTTGGTACCTTGAAATTTGGACCATTGACCATTCTCTTTATAACCTTCTTCAGGTGGTTAGGAGCGTCCAATCCATTTGATTTTCGAGCAGTGCTCCAGAATGGGGCCCACCATTTGGCGGTCTGGATTGCCAGTCATATGTCTATTGGATGGATTGTAGCACCCGAGAGAGGTCTGACCACAAGGATTTGAACTTTCCCCAGAAAATATCTGAATAAAGAATTGAACATCTTCAATAGATTGGAGTGTCCTCATGCCTGAAATTTACAGCAAATGCAATCATTTAAAATCTTCAAGTGTATGCTAATACGGTAAAACATCCATACCACTTATTTGACAGGGCACCATGGATGGGCCATAACCAAATAACAAAAACAATCAGATGATCTTCCTAACCATTTGATTGTGAGAGCTTCAGAGAGAGGTCAGCAACCTTCCTCTTTAAAAAAGAAAAAACAAATTGCAGCTGTGAAATGAGTCAGCCCGCCATTCAAGTAAGAAAGAACAGAGAAATGATCAGGTAAGTCAGCCCCACCAACATTTTGGTTTGGGCTGACATCACCAACATCCAACCTTGATCAGACGGTTATCAGATTCACCTCACAGCAGTTAAATACGAACGACACACCACAGTTGGATGTGGTTGGATGGTTGTGATGAATGTCAGCACTCAGCAGTTGTCTAAAGAAACACAAACACACATCTGTAGAAGGTCAAGAAATGCATACCCATTAACTACTTTTCTGCGAGGCATTGGTAGAAAAGTAAACAATCAAATTTCTTCACTGAAATCCATGGCTGGTGGGAATTGCGGCATCCTGCTCATACACGGAAGAGCGGACCGAACATTGTTCTTGAATGAGAGTAGCTTTCCCATATGTAAGCTGTTTATGATCCAGCTTGCTGGCTGCACCAAGCAATCATAGAGAAGAACATTGCAGAGATTAGCATCCTGGAAAGCATAGTGTGCAAGGCTAGCCCGACTTTGAAACATGCAAGTATCCTTGCCAGTTAATAGTACTACGGTGTATGTACACACACTACAGGCTTGCTAGTTCTACACAACCACCTACCTGCATGCTGCATTCAAGCCATGTCTACAACCATATAGATACCATGCCTCAAAAATAAGGACAGTCCAATCATCACAGGTGCATGACAGGTGCATACCTACGTTGAATGTGGACTATCAAGAGTTGTTAAAGGTCCATCTTTCATGCATGTATGGCCCACAAGATGATTGGAATGTCCTATCTACAGCCAGGGAACCTACAATGCGGGGAAATGGGGCCCACCTAATGCGCGGGTCAGATGGGCACATGCACTCAAGTAGTGTATGGCTGCATTAATGTGGACATCTAGAATTAGCAGACCTCATGTGTACACCACCAATGGGCTATAGTTGGAACTAAGGGTTCCATTTCACGATTTGGTGCCATTTGGGAATACCAAATTAGGACCAGACCACTTGGAATATCCCATCATTTCAACTGCATAACCTGCTCGGCAAAAAGAACTCACTATTGAATGAGAAAGTATCTGCAACATAAGAGCATGTTCTAGAGGAAGTCTAGATGGCGGCTGATAACTAATGCTTGCAATGAGCCAACCAGGCTAAGAAAAATAAAAATCTTTAAGAGGCCCAGCCCAACAGGTCCCGACCGTGCAGTTCAAAATCCAAGTTCAAATTATTACCTGCCCAACCCCTTGCCAACCATTCTGATAACCATGCTTCTTGTTCTCTTTTTTGAGCAGTTGAAGTTTACAAGGTTTGGTCCAAGGTTCCAAAATTGGGTTTGGGAGGAATGTATCGGACAATTGCAAGGGGCCGCATAAGGCCTGCCATGTCCAAATTTACAGATCTTTTTCTCAGAAATTCCTCGGAATTATAATTTCTTCACATACATTCTGGAAATTTTAGTTGTGGAAACAAAAAATAAATAAAAGAATAAACAAAAATAAACAATTTATATAAATGATCTAACAAAAAGAAAGTGATGAGGATCACAAGTCAAAGGGAACGTTTGAGAAAATCAGAAACTTTGGGTGTTTTAAATAAAAGAAAAGAAAAAGATATTAAAAGGAAAATATCCTGATATTATTCGAATTTTGATAGTTGTGTATCACTCAATCTGAAGGGGAAATTTTATAGGATAATTATAAGACAAACTATGCTTTATGGGACAGGAATGTTGGGCAGTTAAGGAACAACATGTTCATAGGATGAATATAGCTGAAATGAGGTTGAGATGGATGAGTGGCAAGACAAGGATAGAATTAGAAATCAATGCATCCAAGGGAACTTACGAGTAGCTTCAATAGGTGATAAGAGTAGGGAAAGTAGATTTCGATGGTTTTGTCATGTTTAACGGAAACCAAGAACTACACCAGTTAGGAGTGAGTTGTTACAAGTTGAAGGCTCTAAAGAGGCGAGGGGGCATAGATATGAATATTGGTATCATATCGGCTGATACGAGCGAAATGTATCCATATCAGCATGAGACGATACACAATACGAGGCCATATCGACTCAGTAAAGATAAACTGACTGGTATCGGCACTAATAGTCTAATACGGCCAATACAAACCAATATGCCCATAAAAGCCCAATTTCGATTTATTTATTTTTTTCAAAATTTCACTCATATCTACTATTCTTTTCTTTTTTCTCATTTAAACCATGGAAGAAGCTTAGAAGCTCATTTTAGGCTAAATCTAGACCTATTTTGGATCAAAACAAATGAATTGAATGGGATTTGACAAATCGAAGCAAAGTGGACCATTATGAAAAAAATTAGAAAGAAAGTAACCTTGCTTTTTGATATTTGCATCTTATTTTTGTTGTTTTTCAATGTAGTAGGCCCTAGTTCACCAAATTATACTTGATTTGTGTTCAATTAGGGCCCATTTAGTTGACCTTCAACAAGTCAAACCGACAGACAACATTCTCATCAAATAATGACCCGATACACCATCATATGCATGTCCAAAATCCATCCAAAAAAATGCTTGATTCTTGAAAATCTTATTACTCTTTTCTTCCTAATATTTTCCTTAATTCTTTGCCTTAAAAAATTGACCCATATGGGCCAATATTGTCCGATACGAACCAATATCAAAACACAACACCTATATCGTATCATTTTTTGGCCAGACCAATATGCCCCTCGATACCAATATTCAAAACCATGGCCAGGGGAAAGCCCAAGAGGAAGTGGGTGGAGGTTGTACGAAAAGACTTAACGACCCATGCTCCAATTGAAGTTATGACCCATGAGAGAGTGGAATGGCAGAAAAAGATTCATGTAGTCAAGCTCAATTAGTTGGGATAACACTTAGATAATGATAATGATATGTGGAAACAAGAAACAAAAGAAAAGAAAAGGAAAAATAAATAAATTATAAAAACAAAAAGAAAGTGAGGGGAATCATGAGTAAGTCGAAAGAAGGTTTGAGAACATCAGAAATTTTGGGTGTTTTAAACAAAAGAAAATAAAAGGATATTAAAAGGAAAATATCATAATATTATTGGAATTTTGAAGATAATTGAAAATTGGAACCCTATTGAAAGTTTTATCTTTTTTAAAGATATCATGAAAATGTCATTGTTTTTTTTTCTTCAAATTGTCATAGATATTTGTCATTATCGTTGGGCCTGCCTCAACAGACTCCTACATAACAATAAAAATAGTAATAACAATGATGATGTTAAAAATAATTACTGACCATCAATGGCAGCTTCTGCTCTGAAGCGCATTGTTTAAGGTGGCGCGATGCTCGACCCTCTTCCTCAACAACAATGACCCCCACGGAATTCCTCCCATTCTTTAAGTTTTGGACCAACAAATGGAGAGTCTTGAACACCTGACCACCTCCATGCTTCACTCAAAACAGGTTCAAAAAACATATTTAGATTGTAACATGATAAGTGCTCCATAGTTGTATGAAGTGCCATCCCACAGTATATATTGCAACCGTGCATGGCAATTGGGAATGATGTTGATATGGTGGGCCAACATATGGATGCATGATAGTCCAAAAATCACAGTGATTGGACATCTTTAACCATCTGATTGAGATGAATTTTCCACTTGATTGAGAACCATAGCTCATTTTTTTAAGTTTCATTTCCATTTTGCAGTCCATTGATTGGATGGCCACCCTAGTCCAATCGCCTTGCTTTTTTAGCTGTGGTCCATCCACACAGCCCACCAAATTTACATTATCACCATACACACATGCCATGTGTCTGGTAGAGATATTTTGGTGCACCTACATGGAACTCCAAAAGCACGATTCATGTTTTTTTGAACATTAAAAGAACAATTCATGTTAGAATTACTCAAAAATGAATAGCTGAAAAATCGCATAATACAAATAGCATTGCAAGTTTATTATGCAATGCAGGTTTGCTTGGGGGATTCTGTGGACCCCACAGGTTGTGCCTGTAAACAAAGTAAAAACAATGAAGGCTTTGTGGAAAATGATTCTCCTTTACTTTTCTGTGTATTTGAGACAATCCTGAAGGGTTGAATATATAGAGTTTTACAACAACTATAAAAGGTAAGATGATAAATACAAAATCTTCTATTTATACATCGTCTATTTATAGAATCGGCTATACAAGGCATGTGGCATGTCTAACATTCCCCCTCAAACTAATGCGGGTCATCGACAAGTAATAGTTTGCTAACTAGAAATGAGTATCATGTAGAAGTGAGAGACTTTCTGAGAATGTCGGCAATCTAATCATGGGAAGCGACATGTGGTAGTGAAATGAGCCGAGACTGAAATTTCTCGCGGATGAAGTGACAGTCAACTTCAATATGCTTTGTCCGTTCATGGAAAGCCGGATTAGAGGCAATCTGAATGGCACTCAGATTATCTACATGGAGTGGAGTAGGATCTTGTAGATGAACGCCCAAGTCAGAAAGGAAGCCACGTAACCAGATAATCTCACTACAAGCTGCTGACATTGATCTATACTCGGCTTCCGTGCTTGATTTGAAAACAGTGACCTGTTTCTTACACTTCCAAGATATGAAAGAAATGTCAAGAAAAACACAATAGCTAGTGGTAGATCTGTGGGTGAGAGTACAACCGGCCTAGTCAGCATCTGAATAAGCACGAAGATCCAGAGGGGCCGTGGAGGAGAAGAACAGAGATCGATCCAGAGTTCCACATAGATACCGTAAGATGCACAATACTGCAGTCATATGAAGAGTTCAAGGAGCACAAACAAATTGACTGACAACTTGTACCGCGTATGCAATATCAGGACGAGTTATTGTTAAGTAAATCAGACTCCCAACCAAACGGCGGTATAATGTGGGATCCGCAAGAAGTTCACCATCATCAAGGCCATATTGAACGTTAAGTTCCAAGGGAGTCTGAACTGTCTTCTGATCCGTTAAGGAGGCTAAGGCGAGAAGATCATTGGTATATTTATGCTGGCTAACCAGGAGTCTACGTATAGAACGCGAAAATTCAAGTCCAAGAAAGTATGTTAGATGACCCAGGTCCTTCGTCTTGAAGGATGACTTCAGAACTTCCTTTAATGCCGAGATGTCAGTATCATTGCTACCGAGGTGCACAAGAATAAGGATGAATCATGACCACTTTGAGTAAAACCAGCTCCTAAGTAGGTCATCAGCATAAACGAGAACAATGACGATTTCATGCTCAGAGGTGCACAAGAATAAGGATGAATCATGACCACTTTGAGTAAAACCAGCTCCTATAACAATATCATGAAAACGTTGGAACCATGCCCGAGGGGCCTGTTTGAGACCATATAGAGCTTTCTTCAAGCAATAGACTTTATCGGCAGGTATTAAAGATTCAGGAGAAGGTTTCAATTATACCGTTTCTTGGAGGTCGCCATTAAGAAAAGCATTTTTCACATCCATCTGAGTGAGTGGCCAAGAGCGAACTAATGATATGGCCAGAAGAGTGCGAACAGTTTTCATCTTGGCCACAAGAGCGAATGTCTCATCATAATCAATTCCGTGTTCCTGTTTGTATCCCTGAGTGACAAGCCGAGCTTTGTATCGATCCAATGGTCCGTCAAACTTGAACTTCATAGAATAAATTCATTTACTGCCAATTAATTAGTGGTCAGGAGGTCGAGTAACAATGTCCCATGTATGGTTATCATCCAATGCTGCAAGTTCTTCTATCATAGCCTTCTTCCAACAATCATGACTGGCTGCCTGATGGTACCAAGATAGAGTATATCAAGCGATCAGGCTGTCGATGTTCACGAGTGGAACGACGTACCAAGATAGGATCTGGATCGGTTACAGGTACAGTAAAGAGAGTAGTAGAAGATGGATCTGTATGTAGTCATCGTGAATAAACCTGCAATGGACAAGGAGGTGGACTCGACGCAACCGGAATGTCAGGAAAAATAGTAAGACCAGGAGAGTATGGTGTGGGCGAAGGAGGACCAGATGAATGGAAGGCAATATGCTCAAGAAAAACAACATGTCGGATACCCGTACACGACGAGAGATCGGGTCATAGCAACAAAAACCCTTCTGAGTTTCTCCAAATCCCAAGTACATACATTTTACTGATTTTGGGGAAAGTTTGTTACGTTCACGTAATGCCAGATGAACATAACATACACAACAAAAAACACGAAATGTGGAATATGTAGAAAGAGAACCAGTGAAAACAAAGTAGGGAGATTTACTATTCAGGACTGTGGTTGGCAACCGATTAATCAAGTAGACTGAATGCATCATAGCTTCCGCCCAGAAGGAACGAGGAACACTCATAGCTGTCATTGAGAAAACTCTTGAGAAAACTCTGAAAGTAGATGGCCCATAAATTGTAGTTGGTGCCATTGAAACTAAATCGTGGGGCCTCTGTATGGGAGTCTTTTTCCATAGTTTGGAAGTGAGATAAACTACACTACGGAAGAAGGTACCTTGCAGCAGGAGAGCCGGTTGTAGGGACAGAAACAAAACAGCAACAGCACCAGAGGCAGGGACTGTGCGCAGTATAGAGTCGGCAGGGGCGTGCGCAGAGGGTGATCGAATGAGCAGGGACGTGTGCAGCAGGTCGTGCGTAGTAGAGGGTGATCGGATGAGGCAGAGGACATGATCGGATGAGACAGCAGGGCGAGATCGGACGGGACAGGGCGAGATCGGACGGGACAGGACGCGCGCGGACGTAATCGGACAACAGGGCGTGATCGGACGGACCAGGGAATGGTCGAACAGAGGTTGAGGATGATCGGACATGTAGCAGGGGCGTGCGCAGGAATCGTCTGATCGAACGTGTAGCAAGGGTGTGCGCAGGGATCGTCCAGGGATGGAAGAGGGAGTAGGGATCGGACGAGCGTGGTGCAGGGGCATGAGGGACGTTTGGATCTGACAGGGCAGGGCCAAATCTGATAGACAGTGGTGCCGGTGATAAAGAAGATGCCTGATTAGGATCGATATGGCTCTGATACCATGTAAACAAAGTAAAAACAATGAAGGCTTTGAGGAAAATGATTCTCCTTTTCTTTTCTGTGTATTTGAGACAACCCTAAAGGGTTGAATATATAGAGTTTTACAACGACTATACAAGGTAAGATAATAAATACAAAATCTTCTATTTATACATTGTCTATTTATAGAATCGGCTATACAAGGCATGTGGCCTGTCTAACAGTGACAACCATCCAATGGAGAAAAACCAAAAACACAGCAACAACTGTTACAGCTGCTTTCTAAAAATTTGGACACCTCTGTATGCATACCTTGCTAGAATGTGGAAATAGTTTTTGCACGTCCTGTTGGAAACTGTACTAGAACCCAGAAATTGTTTTCCGGCATTGATTGGCACATCCCACATGGCCTACAATGCTCACAAAGATAGTCCGGAGACATTCTAGAGGTTAAATGACTACGTCCGAAAATCCGGTGCACTAACCTTCTCTCCATTCCTTTGATCCCATTCAAATAGAGAGACTTCATGATCCATCATCCACATGGTGCACCGTAAGTGGATGTTCAAGTTGTGGGACCCACGTGAGTTGCCAATGTTACCTCGAAAAGAGGTATTTATGCTCACTGATTCTTTGCTTCTTCTTTTTTTTCTTTTTTTTTTCTTTTTTTTTTTTTGGTTACTTTAGGATAGTTGCCTTAGGTGTTTTATTTTGGTTGGATAATACATTTAGGAATTTCCTTTTTATTGGATTGTTTAGGATTTCGAAATGCCATGGTTTTGGTTATGAATAAAGAGCATCCATACGTAGTGGGCATGGTTGTTGGATCCAAAAGAAGAAGGAAAAAGAACTTCTTTTTTACTTTTCATCTCCTCTAAGTGAGAAAAAGATAGAGTAAGGGAGAGGAGATCTTGACCCTGGTTTATCCCCTGGTCCCACTATTAGGCCGATGCACGTTCTGGGACTGCTAATTGGGATCTACATCACATATTTCCATGATTCATGTGAAAGTTACGGCAGGAGTTTCACCGCAGCTGCCAACCTGACACAATCCTCCACCTTTATCTAGGGTTGGGACCGGATAGGAGAGCACAAAATTCCCATAGGTGCTATGTAATAGTCTATTGCATAGGTTGATTAAAACAAATGAGTTGAGATCATTATAAATGAAATTAAAGTGGAACCCAAACTAATGCAGTTAAGATAGTGCATTTACCAATATTGGGAGCCCCAGATGGTCACTTGCAGGCACACCCACACGTGCAAGATCCAGGCCATTCATCAGGAACACTCATGATGAATGTGCCCTATCACAAAAATCAGTCTAATCCAATCACCGGGTGGGCACGCTTATAACAAAAATTGGATGGTGAAAAAAAGGAAAACTGGCAATCAACATCCTTTCACGCATGTCGGGTGCTTGCAAGTGCATTTGCAGCTATCATTCCTCTTCAGAGCAAGACATCACCTTTACAACTTTCGCCAATTTGGAGAAAAAAGTTGGTTTTCCGTAGAGCATGATTCCTACTCTGTCAAAGATTCGGGAATGGTTAAAACGGACTGGCTGCCCAATTCTCATCCGCTTCCCATTGGATGCTTGATTTGGTAGAATCAGGTATCTGCAAAACCCATATCATCTTGTAAGCCTTAAGCCTTGCATTTCTTTCAAAACAAAATTCATGACGAAAAGCAATTTGTATCATGGTAAAAAACATCATCAGATGTGACTCAGTTTCACCCAGGTCATACCAGTTCCAGTCGGGAAGGAAACAAATCATCAGACCAAAATGGGGACGAAAACAAAAACAAAATGAGTTGGAGCGAGTCAGACCAGTTCCATTCTCTAGGCAAATCGCATGGAGAAAGCACTATTTGATTTGGATTCACATTATGTATGTTTGTTCTTTTCATTTTTAGAATAGGAAAGAAGCTCAACAGAGACAAATAATAATAATAATAATAATATATTAAAAAAATCCATGACAATAGACACGAACATTGAACCATGGTGACTATTTTACTAAGGGATCATTTGGCATCTTGGATTTGGATTCGCAAGTCCAAGATTTGAAATCTTGAGATTTTGGATTCTGTTAGTTGCTTTTGGCAATCTGGATTTTCAATCTTTTGGAATCCAGAAATTGTGTTGGGCAACCTGGATTTCAATCCCGTGGAATCAAGAAATTATGTTTGGCAACCTAGATTTGTTGAATCCAATTTTTTTTTTCCGGGAACCGCTATGATATGAAAATGACATCCAATCCATTTATCATTGGCACCACCATGTGTTGCTTGGTGCCAAAAAATAAGGGTGAAAACTCAGGTGGGCCACACCAGAGGGAACAGTTGAAACGCCCACTGTTAAAAATCTTCTAGATTACCTCTGGGCCCCAACCTTCTCTTTTACACACCATCTAATCCATTTAGAAGATGCGTCTGACCAGGATTCATGTACACCAAAAAATGAGGCCATTCCAGTAGTCAGGGAGCCACACTAGAGGGAATAGTTTGGAAATTTTAACCATTGGGGTTGGATTTGAAATCCTTGGATTTTGCAAACCATCTTTTTGAAAGGAAAAAAAAAAGGTGGCTTAAAATATGGATTTCCATGCAAAGAAGAGACTGCCAAACATGAGAATTGAGATCTTTTGGATTTGGAATCCAAATTCAACCCCAAATCCAGGTTGCAAAATGACCCCTAAAGAGTTAGTCAACTGAAAAAAAAAAAAAAAATTTAATAAATCACTACAGGAGAAAAAATAAGAACTCGCAAAAAAGGGTGACACGTTCACTTATCCATATCAATTTCCAGATGAAGCCCATACATGCCTCTCCAGATGCACCTCTACATGCAGCCACATGTGTTTAGGGCTTCAAAAACCATGCTGAGGTGGGCATGACCATCTGAACAACCTGGCCAAATAGTTGGGCTGGTCAACTCATCATGCGGACCAAACATGTCTGAAACAACAAACAATTTAAAGAATTGACTAGCCAAGAGTCCACATTCAGTGTAGACCTATGGCTTGCCTTAAAAAGTGGACCAACCTGATTTTGCCTCAAGCTTATAGGCAGAATAGGGACCACAAAATGCACTCAGCTTATATGTCCCAATACATGCCAGGGTAGCACGTGTAGAGGTGAATGTGTGCTTAGCAAAATATTATGTACTAGCATTTGGTTTTTCTTCTAATGTGTTGGGACCACTGCATCATAAAAAGGAACAACCATTTCCACTGTCATGTTTTAAAGTTTTATCAGGAACTCATGCCACTAACATTTTTTAGTTGTGCATTGATGCCGTGGAACAATGCAGACTCATTGTAAAACTAAAAATTCCGGCATGCAAAAAATAAAAATGTTACAACTTACTTATCCGGTGATAAAACAGAACCAGACAGCACTGAATCATTAAGCCAGTTAGCTTTCAGCAACAAGGTGTCTATTGCACAGCCGTATAAGAACTTTGTAGTTTCCACCTGAAGGAATGGATAGCAGAAGATCAGTCAATGACAAGATATCCATGCCATTGATGAAGAACATGGCCTTCTAAGAAACTGAACATGGATTGATGACCATATTTAAGTTAAATGACTAGCCAAGAGTTCAATAAAAGATATTACATAACTATTTTATGGAACAGAAGGGGAACACACACAGTATATCAGTGAATGGATACAGAATATACATGAAAAGAAACCGTAAGATGATTCACACTCATCAGTTGATGCCCACCATGAACATTCCCTAGCAAAAAAAAAAAAAAAAATCCAAACAGCCCACTCATCAGATGGGCCACATGTATGAGAAATGAACGCTTTCAAAAAATGGTTGTCTATATTCAGCATACAAGTGTGGCCTACCTAATGAGCCAACTGGCCTGATTCTTGGACCAGGTCATGTTCATGGCAGCCCAAAATAGCCTGTTTCTTGCACGTGTGGCATATTGGCATGTGTTCTAGGATTCACATCTTCAAATTCGCTGCACATGATCATCCTAGCGTAATACGTGAGACATGATCATCAACAGATTATTAAGCAACTTCTACCAAAAGAACGAATTTATCAACTCCAGTCAGACAAGCCAAGCATTGGTATTACATCCAAAGTGAAAACCATCGGAATTACTTTCTCTTCTGGTAACAAGTAACTATTGACTCAGACACAGAAAAAGAAAGTTCTATTTGAATTTCCAAACCTGTTGATTACTTGAGATCATAAATATAAAACACAAGGAAAATTACCTGCATTCCTCCTTATGAGTGTAACATCCATTATCAAAGCCATGGAAAGATAATAACCCAAGGTAAATAAACACTAGTACGTACTGCACAGTCACCATACACATGGTGACACTATACGTCTATACCCATGTCAAAATATTACATGCAAACTCCAAATGGTGAAGAGTCATGCCACTAAATAGCTAATACATAAACTCCTAGGAGCGACAGTATATATATACAATGATACATATAATGCATGGCATTAAGCTGTTAATAGGCACAGGCCCAGCCCAATGCATGGGCTTGAAAGTTAGGCCAAACCCTGCCCATTGCAGCCATAAATGGGCCTAGATTCAGGTTCTAGCCGCAGCAAAAAAGGAAATGTCATTAAATCTAAGCTGGACCCAGCCCATTTGCTGAAATGAAATGCCGGACCTGACTCCATGGGACCAGAAAAATCCAAGCCTATCCCATGGGGCTGGAACTGGGATCCTGATGAGCCATCCCAGCCCATCCCAAATGCATGTTGCAGACATGTTATATATTATGATATGTAGATTTGTAAAGAACATATTATAACATGTTAATTGTATATGTATAATCCCTACTCATCTATAGCTTCTCCAAAAAGCCCCACCATACACCTTTTGTCAATTTACTCATAGTCGTCATAGCTCTATGGAAATGGGGAAAAAAGACACATGAATGGTGATCCAGGACACAAACAGTCACCAAAAGTGGTCAAAAAGAGGACCCACTGCTGGCTGAAGGAAGATATTGCAAACCAGGGTCCAGTTGGGCCATGGGGCCCATAAGTCCAATAGACCGGACTTCAAAGACACATACAAACCATATAAGAGATTTAGGTGTTTTTGACCAGCCATACAACCCCAAACTGCCATATAGTAGTGTATATACCCAGGAAGATTTGAGCAGTTGGAGAGTTATTAGATTAACGATGCAAGCCACATCTAGGCTACACCAATCTCCACCGTTGATCCTAGAGTGACCCGTGATTTCAATGATCGAGATTGTGTGGTGATTGTTGACTTCGACTTAGGTAGACAACTTCCAGCCTTAGTTATGTGCCCCACAGGCATCACTACAATACTGAGTTGCTCGCCGAATCTCAGACCTCGTCTATCTACCAGCGATCATCGTCGACAACATTCACAATCATCACGGACAGCCCAATTAGTTTCTTTGCCTACTACTTAGTCTCTTTCCTTTTCTTCTTACAATTAAATGTGGGTTAAGTTTGAGTTAATTTAGGAGGTCAAAGTTATACCAAAAGAAAGCAAGTAGAAGTTTAATTTCAATTGGGAATTTCTACAAAAAGGCTATATATTGCCTTATGCAAGGACACAAAAATACAATATTCAATTGATGGAAAGAAGCCTTTTCCTATGAGTTGAATATCCTCTAGAAGTGTCTTTTCTAGAAACCCTGGAGGTAAAACTCCTTTAGATTGTTCTTGTGGGGAGACTCCGCAAATATATGCCTTCTATCTCCTATCTATCTTCAGGTGCAATTTTCCTTTTTTTTCTTTTTCTTTTTTCTTTTTTTCCTTTTTGGAGAGTGCTGCAATTTTTATTACTCCCCTGTGTTAAGTGATTATCAGGTTTTAAATGCATCCTAAGCGAAGATTGGAAGCCCTTATTCATACGTATCCCTACCCATCCATTAGAATTTCAACTTTCCTATTTGCCCCATCAAAAGGCACCTGAATTAGATGAAATATTGATGGTGGGGCTAGAATTAGAATTCATGATGGTGTACAGACAATCAAAACAAGACCAATCAATGTCGGTCTAGAGACATTAAGTCGCATGCTATGACGAGACACAAAACCTAAAGCAAGGTATTCTATAACAGTAATAGTGGCTGTAACAGCCACAACCATTGCCTTTACGATACGGGTCATAACGGCTGTTATGGCCCCCGTATTGACCGTTATGGTCTCTTTTTTCATTGAAAAAAAGAACATGGAAAACCTGTATCTAGCCCGTAACAGACCACTACAAAGCTGTTATGGCCTTTACAGGGATGTAACAGGCAGATAACAATGGTTTTGGGTCATTTTTTTCCAAAACGATTGTTACGGCTGTTATGACCCATAACATGTAATGGTTGGCACCATTACCTTTATGTAACTGCCTTTACAGCACACCATGACCTAAATACATCGGCACATCCTCAGTCTTGCCTATTCTAAAACAAATAATGTTTTTCACTTGACCTTAAATTTTAAGGCATGAAAAATGCTTTGAGTATTTTCTGAAAAATGGTAACATTGCAACACTTTGAAACTCATACGAACCCTAGGAGAAAAAAGGAAAGCATTCAGTGTTATCACTTATATGTAAGTTAGTTGTAAAATGCTTATTCCACTACATGTGGCACACATGTGCAAGATCAAAATTGTCCCCGTTGGGGCCATTCCACAAAAATCAAGCAGATCACATGACCCTTGAATGGAAGACTTTTGAATAATAATGTCAGAGATGTACTTGTCTGTGTGTGTCTTTCATCTTCTACACAATTTAAGCAAGGTATATTCATATCATGGCAAAATTATTCCTAGATCTTCTGCATGAACAGGGGTTCGGTGCATGTGCTGCATCTACACCTATTTAGGTGAATCATTGGATTCATCGTTAGGAGTAATAGAGGTTTTTCACATTATCGAAGTATGATCGTGAGGTTTACCTATTTGACCATCGTTAAACCAGATATTGCATATGTTGCGAGCATGATCAATCAATTCATGCACTCTCCATACTCCCATGATCTCAATGTTGTTAATGTTACCAAATCCTTGAAATCAGCGATAGCAAAGGACATTTGTATGCCAACAATGGTCATCTTCACATTCAGGCGTATTGTGGCACAGAACCGGTTGGTGTTTCTGATGATAGGAGGTCCACCACTAGTTGCACATTTGTAGGAAGCAACCTTGTATCCTAGCAAACCAACAAGCAGTCTGTTACTGCTCGCCCATCAGTCGAAGCTGAATATAGCTCCAAGGCTCATGCTCCATGTGAGGTTATTTGGCTTCAATCTCTTCTTCAAGACATGGGTATCATTGTCTCCACTCCAATTCCGACGTAGTGTGACAATCAAGCCACCATTCATATTGCATCCAATCCGGTCTTTCATGAGAGGATGAAACCAGTTCATTACCACTTTCTGCATGAGAAGATACTGTCTAGGTTGCTTTATACTCCCTGTGTTCGATCCAGTGATCGGCTAGTGAATATTGCTACCAACTCCATCCATTCTTCACATTTCCAAGATATCATGATCAGGCTGGCCATGTGCGACATCTTTGCTCCAGCTTGAGTGAGAGAGTAGATGTATTCATGCATATGCATATGTTTGGGTATTGGTGTATGTGTAAAGTATTTTTGTATGGGTGTGTGTTATATTTGGTGCTCCCTTAGGACACCCTACATTTTTATGTTGCTTACGGCTTTATAAATAGATTAGGGTGCAAGGGATTGATCTAATCTCCACACAACACTCTTCTCTCTCAAAATCCTCTTTTTTTCTTTTTCTTCTCCACACACCATGTGAATTGTTACAAGTAAAAAATCAGCAGTTACAGTATGTCCAACCAACTTGAGACATTCAACCAAAAGAACCCTAATCGGGACAGGTAGACAAGTGGTTTGATTTCTCAGGTACAAAGTAGAAATGGTAGGACACAAGATGAAAGGATCCAGATGTCAAATATGTGTGACATGTGTAGGGAGAGTAGAGTCTTCATATCTAATTTAGAAATAAACATTTTAACAATGAATCCTTCTCCCTGAAATAAAAGCATGTGTTAATCTTATGACACGGACCTTCTTTGGAGATAGCACGACAGGGAGCAGCCGGCGCTTTTGTCCTGATTGTCTCTTTCCTCTTAAGTTTGGTGAAGGTGATGGGACATCAGAAAGAACAATACCTCCATGTTTCCTAATTAGCATCTCAAGTTCCTTTTCCTTCTTTCTTGAAAATCCTGTCAGCAGGAACTCAAAGCCCTGCAAGAGCATTCCCTTTCTATACTTGTTGCCACAACTTTTCAAGCAATGATAATTTTCCTTTCCAATTTCGAACATGGACCCCAGACCAGAAGCTTTTACCCTTTTACCAGCTGCAGCACGTGAACCTGCATGGAGTAAAATAATGACATATCACAAACCAGAGAGGTTTTTAAGCGAAAAAGAAAAGCATTGTCACAAGAAGTTGTGAGGACAGGAACAGGGTCCTACTCATCAGAACATGAATCATCTCCTAATGAGCTGATCCATCCATGAGGGGCTCATGATTCAGCGATTGGGACTATTTGTTGCTGCCCCCCAATGTCAGTGTTTTAAATAGCAAATAGCATGCAGTGTAGCATTCACTCTGAAGTAGCTTAAGCTACATATGTAGCATAAGCTACTCGCTACTTCTAGATTTTTAATTAAGGTTGTGCCAAGTTGCACCAAATATCTTGAAATTTTATGATATTCTACAACAAATTAGTCTTATTAATAATGAAACTTGTAACAACCAAATACAGCCTAAAATAATAGAAAAAATAGGCAAAGATTAAGTTTGAAGTTAAAGAAAGAGTAATTCATCTCCTGCTCGTTATATGAGCTAGTGGAGACAGTGTAGGGTGTGTGAGTGATCCATGGTTCAATCCTTGGTAGTGTTACCTTTCAAAAAAAAAAAAAAAAAGAGCAACCTAACTTATTAAATTATATTACTTTATTATTTTACTAAAATCAAAAGATTAACTAATTCTTATTTTTTTAAAAATTAAGAAATGTAACAAATTATTAAAAACATTAATTAATTTTAATGTTTTAGTGAAAAATAAATTGAGTGTAAGCTACGTAGGGTGTACCATAGGCTATGTAGCATGTAGTGTATACAAAATTAGCATGAAGTGTAAGCTACACATGACTAAAGCTATTTTCATGAGCTACGTGGTGATAAGGCTAAGCTACACTACGTTGTGTAAGCTACACACCACATAGTGAGCAAAGCTATATTTAAAACACTGCCCAACATGGACAGGGCACACCCTAAAATTTCGCTGATTGAAGGGATACCAAACCCTAGGTCAGCAGCAAGGTTGTCTTTGATAGTGAGTACGTGTTACCCTAATGGGGCACACAACTACCACCAATACGAGTACCCTAGGGGTAGGATCATATGGGCTGCTCCAAAACAAACTTCTAAGTACACATAATATAGTTACATATAAAATTCATGTTGTAATTTATATATGAAATAATGAATGTTATTATTGTTGTTTTTGTTATTATTATATGACTATTATATTGTACATGTCTGATGTTGCATAAATCAAAGTATAAACCTTTAAGCTAAAGAAAAAATAAAATTACAACTCAGTTAACAATAAGGGTATAGGGCCACAATTTCATTCGATAAAAATAGTGATCCAGATAACAATTGACCTAGAATCAGGGTAGCACAGTTGAGAATGGAAACCGTAGGGGAATTGGCAGTTTAGGTGGCATTGGGCAGTGGATTAAGAACAAAGAATTAATTTATTTATTAAAAAACACACACACACAACAATGGTCTGGCAAAGAAAACCCAATTATTTGGATGGCTAAGATTTTCTAATCTGGAAATTTTCAGGCTATCGCACCACTATGGGGCCTACAAGAGAAATGGCGTAGATCACAAAGGCATAGTCCAAGTTGTACAGATTGAATGCATCAGCACACTTCACGTCCTGAAGGAATGGGACATGAAAATTCCTCACAAAAGGAAAAGGAGTAGAAAATCTAAATCTGAGTATTACGAGTTTGATAGCCAGAAGACTTTTCAACAGTATTCTTCGACCGGTGCTCAACTTCCGCTTCTGTAAAGCGAACTTTCTTCTTTGCTGCAGTTTGTTTTTCATGGGGATAAGAATGTAAACTCGACTGCAGCAGGGAAACTGATGTAGCCTTAGCTTGATCCACACAACTGACATCTGTCCTTGAATCGTCTAATCTGGTTTTCCTCTTGCAAGGTATCAAAGCCGTTTTCGAGCTCTCATCTTCAGTATCACTTACAATAATATTACAAGCCTTAAGCCGCCGCCGGGTCCCATAATTCAATACAAGAGGTGAGGACCTTTCCTTATGTTGATGGACCTGCACCTCGATCCCATTAGCCATCTCAGCAATGTTTTGATGGACCTGCTCTTTTTGAACGGTGTCGGTGTTTCTGTTACTAACAGAATCAGGCATCTTGACACCAATTGGTTTGCCTCTCAACTGAACTGCAAAATCCTCTTTGTTGAGAGACATGAAGCAATCAACATTTCTTTCAGAGGGAAGAACTTGTCTATGGCTCTCAGCTGGACCCACCAATGGGACTGATTCATTGATGCAAACAAACTCTCCTCCAGGACTAGTGTAGCAGGCAGGCTCCACCATGCTGTACAACCTCAATGAAGTTAGCTGCTTTCGAGTTGTTGCCGGTAAACCTTCGCTACTCATCTTGGAAGCAACATTCTCTTCCCCATGAACAAATGGCATCACTGGGATAGTCTCTAATCCAACATGCTCTGTAATCAGATTCAAGCCCTTTCCAGCTTCTTCTTTTTCTAAATCTTTCTGGCCAGAATCTTGCATGGTGTGGTCATTGTCCAAGGAAATACTGCATGGTACAACAGAGCAAAGAGGATCTGCCATTGAGAAGTTAGAAGATCCCATGACATCTTGGGAAAGCAATGTCCCCTCATTAGTATTTCGAGGAACAGCTACAAGGGGTGTACTTGACAGGGAAACCACTTCGGGCACAGCGTCTGGTTTCTGCACTGAGCTCTCGTCTGTGACAATGTCCACAGATTCTGAAAGGAAGCTAGTCTCCGTAATGAAGAACTTCGGTATGCTTTTGTTGTTATTCCGACCCCCATCTATAGTGACTTCAACATCCTTCACAAAACAATAAAATTGGTTCAGGTAAATCCAACTGGAAGTAGGCAAGCCCAGGGCAGGGGGCCCTACACATTTGCAAACCTAGAGCATGTGAGAGAAAAAATGCAAGAAGCAGCAAAAATTGAGAGGATGGAGCACACACATTCCCAGTCCAACCACCAAACCAACGGCTTTTGAATTGTTCCATTGTGAGTGTTGGAACATCATTTACTGCATTTTCCACAACTGCCATGGAAAGGAAAGCATGAGTATACACATCAATTCCTCAGATAAAAACACCTAAAGACAGAAAACAGACCTTACCAGCTTTCCGTGAATCCATGATGCAGGGGGAGGGTACCATGCTTGCTTGACTACGGAACAATTTTACACCTTCTACTTCATAGATCAGTCCCTGCAGGACAAGTTAACCTCTTGTGATAACAGAGCAAATCATCTAATTATTGCAAGAAAAAATAAAAGTTTTCATTTAAGAAACAATAAAAGTAGCCTCCTCATGCCTCTATGTAACAATTTCAACGTATATGAGGCATGATATGATGATTGATTAAAAGAGACAATGTTCCATTGCTCAACCCAGCAATATTAAGGTTCAACCCAACCTTTGGTAAACTAAGACATTGATTTGTTGGACCTCCATCATGGGATTGGCCATGCACCAATATCGACACTATCAGATTTCCAGTGGAAAGGGACAATTACAATTGATGGTCACCTTAACGGGTCCAACTGCACAGCTAGAATCATCCACAGAAAGATTTTTTAGGAATCTTTGATCCACAATGGAGCAATCTTTGGGCCCACATGCAGAATTTGTTGGACCGACCAAATTCTTGAACATTGTACATTCCTCTTTATCACATTATAGGTCTATCTCAGTGTTTTAAATAGCTTACGCTATGTAACATGTAGCTTACAGTACACTATGCACACTTAGCTTAGCCTTTAAGTCACGTAGCTCATAAAAATAGCTCTAGTCACATGTAGCTTACGGCATATGCTAATTTTGCATATGCTACACAATCCATTTCCTATCATACATGCTACGTAGCTTACGCCATAAGTTATTTTTCACTAAAAATTAAAATCAATTAATGTTTTCAACGATTTGTTATAATTTTCATTTTTTTTAATAAAAATTACTTAATCTTTTCAATGATTTTAGTAAAATAATACAAGTAACTAGGTAGAGAATATTAAACCAGCTAGGTTGCTCCTTCTTTACCTTTATACTTAATCTTTATAATGCAGGGGCATTTTCACACTGGGCTCGAGTGGGGTCGCTTGTGGAATGCAGGGGCACACTCGGGGTGGGTGCAGCCCACGGAGGAGGTCTCATGTTCGAGACTCTTCACCAGGGGTGATTAATGCGCATTTCACACCGGGCTCGAGTGGGGTAGCCCGTGGGATGCGGGGACACACTCGGGGTGGGCAACCCATGTGATTTGGGACCCACGAAGGGGGTTCGGCCGAGGTCTTAAAACCCATGAGATGTGGGGGCCTGAGCTATGAGATAAAAGGATTAATTCGTCATACTCTAACAGTTCGAGCTTTTAGAGCAAGTGGTTAATTGTCCTACATCAAATTGGTGTCAGAGCGGGAGGTCTCAGGTTCGAGACTCCTCACCGGGGGTGATTAATGCAGGGGCATTTTCACACTGGGCTCGAGTGGGGTCGCTTGTGGAATGCAGGGGCACACTCGGGGTGGGTGCGGCCCACGGAGAAGGTCTCGTGTTCGAGACTCCTCACCAGGGGTGATTAATGTGCATTTCACACCGGGCTCGAGTGGGGTAGCCCGTGGGATGCAGGGACACACTCGGGGTGGGCAACCCATGTGATTTGGGGCCCACGAAGGGGGTTCGGCCGAGGTCTTAAAACCCATGAGATGTGGGGGCCTGGGCTATGAGATAAAAGGATTAATTCGTCATACTCTAACAGTTCGAGCTTTTAGAGCAAGTGGTTAATTGTCCTACATCACTTTACCTATTTTTTTTCAATTATTTTTGGTTGTGTTAGGTTGCACCAAATGTCATTAAATTTTTTCTTGAAAGGTAAAGATGATTTTATTAGAAGGGCGCCGAGATGGTGCCCAAACCTTACAACCCAATCAAACAAGAAGAAGATTACAATCCTTCAAAATAGCAATACACAAGGCCCACTCAGCCATTAGGATTTTGTCCTTCGAATAACATGAGAGCCGGCATTGCCTATGTTGTTAAAACTTCTCCCATTCCGTTTCCCCCTCACGGTCCATAAAATAGCCATAAATTTAATGAAATTTCATTATTAATCAAGCTTATTTGGTGCTAAATATCTTGAAATTTCATGATATTTGGCACAAAAAAGCACAACCTTAATTAAAAATCTAGAAGTAGCATGTAGTGTAGCTTAAGCCTCAAGCGTCAAAGGGATGAACACTGCACTACATGCTACTTGCTATTTAAAACACTGGTTTATATATGATATCATACTTGTGAGTTTTGCAAAAGTGCACACGCATGTGTAATAAACTCATGCAAATGCCCGCACATGTGCCAACATGGCACGATAGGTCCAAGAACCAATCCATCCATCAGAAAGGCACCACTATATTGCTGCCCTATCCTACTAATCGAGCGCGGATTAGGTACTACCCCCGCCTGTTCGGAACTCAAGACAAGCAGAGGCTCAGAGGGCACTGAGGAGCCACTGTGATGTATGAATTCTATCCACGTTGTCCATCCATTTTTTCCATATCATTTTAGAGTACCATACCAAAAATAAGGTAGATCCAATCCTCAAGTGGACCACACCACAGGAAGTAGCGGTGCTAAGGATGTCCACCATTGAAACCTTCTTAGAATCCACCGTGTCGTTTATATTTCATCCAACTTGTTGATGTGGTCATATACAGCTAGATGAAGTGAAAAAAAATATATCATCTTGATCCAAAACTTTTGTGGTCCCTAAGAATTTTTCAACGGTAGGAATTTAATCCCCACCGTGTGGTCCATTTGAGCTTTGGATCTTCTCTATTTTTGGGATAAAAATGTAAACTGATATGGAAAAATGAATGGACGGTGTGGATAATTTTCATATATCACAGTGGCCCCTGAATGGCCCTCGGAGACTCCGCCTGTCCTGAGCTCGGAACAGGCGGGGTTAGTACCTAATTTGCACCCCTACTAATCAGGTTGATCCACTAGTTAGGTAGGCCACTGTTTGCAAAACAAGCGTAATGGCTGCCACACTTAGTGGACCAGATTTATTTTTGGGAAAACATATAAATGGTCGAACGAACCTGATTGATGGATTGGATCTCGCACATGTGTGCCATGCTGGCATGTTTTGGCATGCACATGAGCTTTATTTAACACACGTATATGCTTAGCAAAGCTCCATATTTGTATATTTCAAAGTTCCAAGATTCATGTGTTCATCCATTATAGCTTAGAGAAGGAAATGTTGCCCTTCAAATGCAAAAGTTTTCCACAGCCCTCACCTCTGCAATCATTCCATCTTCTTTAGGACTCTTTGTTGTAGCTAAAGTATCTTTGGTTGTCTGGACTGGCTGATGTGAGCCAACATTCAAATGGCTTTCTATATTGTTAGTAGAAGAGCCGAAAGGCCCATCACCACATGGCTCCGTTTGCCGCATCTCAGGATATTCCTGTGGCAACTCCTTCAATCTTAACTCTGTGGCAAAAGCATCAATAAAATTAACATCTTGAGACCCCTTTTCTCTATTTTTAACTTCTCCATCACATTCGTAGTGACTTCCCAAGATGTTTGTATTTAGAACATGAGAAGAATTTGTATAT
Organism: Magnolia changhungtana; assembly: GCA_030180095.1. Classification (NCBI taxonomy): domain Eukaryota; kingdom Viridiplantae; phylum Streptophyta; class Magnoliopsida; order Magnoliales; family Magnoliaceae; genus Magnolia; species Magnolia changhungtana. Next base: position 734,741 of record JASAUF010000364.1, on the reverse strand, counting down.
GAATCGTGTTCATGCTTTGTAGCTGAACTATAGCTATAAGTATGATAATTCGGAGAAGAAGACATCTGGAGACCACAGAAATCATCAGGAGAGGCAGCAACTCGTGTAACAGGCAAGCCAACATCTTCAAATGCATCTTCCATGGTGTTTTCATCCAAGTCAGAGAGATGATCAGTCTCATCAATCCCATCATCTTTGCCAGCAGGGTCATCCTCCAACTCATCCATATGATATCGATTCCGTGCTTGCTTTACCCGAAGTGCCATTTCCAGTATAGATGCAGCTGGAAAGGCTTCAGAAGGTGGACCACTCTTTACGAGCTCAGATATGGCCAACGCTTCAGATGCTGCAATAGAAAGCTCTACTGCATCATGAATATTGGTATTTTGAAGGTGCCCCAAATCAAACTTCTCGTGAAATTTCTTCCCGCTTTTGCTGTTGTCTTTGGTGACAGATAGTGATGGGGATTTCTGTGATACTTTTGGCATGCATGTGTCACCCCAAAATACTGAAGTTTCAAGAATGGGTTTATTTGAGTCCAGCCTTTCTGGTTGATGTGTATCATGTGATTGAATTGATGGGAGCTGTGAAATACCATCTGAAGAAAGATGTAGGTCAAAATGCAGCACCTGTTGAAAAGAAAGTCTGGAAGTTATGACAATAATTCATAAAGGACTTTAACAAAAATGGTTACCATTATTCATCAGGGTGTTCATTGAAAGAAAGAAATAGTGATACAAGAAATGGTATCAGCTCACTCCCCAAGCCCAAAAGAAAATACTTACTTTAGATAGATCTGCAAGAGGATGACAAAAGGATATGTGTAGCATTCCTCCGGTTTTCAGTTCAAAAAAGTGGGGCCCATGTTCAAGCGATCCAAACTGTTGATCTGATGCAGCCCACCACAGATGAACTACTCCCCAAAATCTCCCATGTTGGAAGGCAGTAGCCAGCCAAGCTTTGCCCTTTTATACTTGAATGAGTACCATTCCTCTGTTTCTTTCTCAGACGTTCCTTGGAAACAGAAGAGTAGGATTGCCTTAATCATGAATATTTGTGGCCCTTCTATTATGCGCCCCATCAGATCAAGTATATGGACTACAGGATAGACCATTTTGTACAAACTAAGGACCTCAGGATACCTTTTAGACATCCTCAGGTCTCAAATCATATAATTACTGGAAAGAGATACTCTTGTGAAGGACACCAAAGAAATTCCGCGAGGCTTCAGAGCTTAATAATTCAATCGTTCACCTGTTATGGTTAATAGCATCCAAACATTATCATATGCTAATAGTTCATAGGCAGAACTCAAAAACACTGTTAGATTCACCAATCAACAGAGCTCTCTAGCTTGCACTATGACTACTAAATATGCAATATGATTACATACACTCAGTCTACTCCGTGAAATTGCTCATTTTGTTCTTTCATTTTCCATGGAAGAATGCAATTCTTTTGTGTGCTTAACTGCTTATAGAGTGAGGAACATGACAACTGTGAATTTTACAGCCGCAATCATGCATTCAAGGTAAAAACCACTTCCACCAAAAATAACTTGGAGAGAAAACATAAACACCCAAAAATCGACCCTATTCAACAAGGATATGATGCAGGACAATTAACCACTTGCTCTAAAAGCTCAAACTGTTAGAGTATGGCGAATTAATCACTTTATCTCATAGCCCAGGCCCCACATCTCATGGGTTTTAGGACATCGGCCGAACCCCCTTCGTGGGCCCCAAATCACATGGGCCGCCAACCCTGAGTGTGTCCCTGCATCCCACGGGCTACCCCACTCGAGCCCGGTGTGAAATGCGCATTAATCACTCCTGGTGAGGAGTCTCGAACATGAGACCTCCTCCGTGGGCCGGACCCACCCCGAGTGTGCCCCTGCATTCCACAAGCGACCCCACTTGAGCCCAGTGTGAAAATGCCCATGCATTAGGATACATCATCATCATCATTAGGCTTTCTCCCAGCAATTTGGGGTCTGCTTTTAGATGATAGATCGGCAAAAGTTTTACAATCAGATCTCACAAGACATCAACCTTCCTCTTCTATGCAGGCTCTAGAATCAGCCATGGCAGAGGCTCACATTGAGCATTCTTGCATGCCAACATGCTCCCACCCAAAGAGAGAGGGGGGAGATGGTTCAGTTAATAGTAACCCCCAATCCAACTAGGAGCAGGGAAGGGATATAACTCAGTGGCAGAGTGTCACCTTGATGTGGAGGAAGTCATCAGTTCGAGCGTACTTATCCCTAAAAACACATGCACACTCCAAAGAGCAAGCAAGCAAAGGGCCATGGAGGGGCAGTTACCACATATAAAGCTGAGAATGCGGCAACCCACATACAATACGTGGAATTCCCTCATCGGGGTAATAAACACAACCACCCAAGTTGGCAATGAAGCATACACATGTACCACCATCAGACCAGAAGTGGAAAGGACATGCTCAAGCAGTTGGCTGCAAAGAGGCTTATACGTTTACCAAAAACCACTCACATGCCAATGCAATCATGCCCAACACTGCTCTTTAGCCTAACTATTGTACATTAATTGGAAGGGGGAATTTGCAAATAGTTAAGGTCTGGAGCATGCAACATCGAACAAGCTTGCTAAGCACAATACCCCGTTGAACAACGATTAAATAGTAAAAATAGAGGAAGGACTAAAAGCATAGAAGAAATAGATTAAATACTCTGTTGGTGGTTAACAATTTCTCATGCCAGTGCAATATAGTGAAGATAAGAACATAACTGTAGGAAAATCAGTAGAATGTGTGTATGTATGTGCATCTGAGTGTTTGGGACTTTATATGTATAATATTGTATATGAAGTCTCATTTATAAGGGGCAGTGTGCATTTGCTTTGTTCTTTGATGACAAACCAGATTGGATGCAATGCGAATGGCTGCCTGATTGTCATTACGTTCACGAGAAGATGTCCTCAGGGCTTCTCATAGTCCTCTTGTTCGAACCTACTCTACTAGTTTATTTGAATATGCTTAAAATATGCATGCGCTCTACTCTTCTACAATATGAACAGAGAAGTAGCTCAAATTCCAATGAACAAAGATATGCCATAAGCATATCTTTGTAAGAAACTATTTCAAGCTAAAAATTAAGGGTAAGCTCCAACATCATTTAAGCATATTACAAAGACGTAACATATCGCTAATAGCAGCTAAGTTGTATTTGGAGAGAAAACGCAATGGTAGCATACATTTCCAGAAGATGGAGTGTTTGCAATTGGTGAATGGTCATCCCCAGAAAAAAATAAACGGCAACAGCTATATCTAGCCGATCCCTTTGAAAACAATTTGTCCTCTGGTCCACTGCTACCTTGAAGAAACGCCACATCCTGACCATTGTAACAAGCAATTTTTAATCTGTAAATAAACACTGATTATCTAACTACCCAAAAAAATCCAATCCACAAAGATATTTGTGGATAACTTTTCAGGACCTATAACAACTATAGTTGGCGCAAAAATTTCGTGCACATAAATTCAAGAACAAGATCAAAATTGGACATGAATACTTTAGAGTATGTTTGAATGTCCAAAAGGCTTGCTCGAGCACACAACTACTGCTTGAATTGGGTGTTGACATTTAGAGAGAGAGAGAGAGTTTTGAACTGTCTATCCACTGACTGTTTAGGTTAGAAATCAAAGGGTATTGGATCTGCTCCCTCCGAACACAGTGGAATGAATATCAGGGCATTCCTCTTGGATTATCATTCAAAAACAGAACTATCAGATCTACATTAGCAAAAATGTGTATAAGCATTTCTCATGCAACCTGCACTTATGGGCCCACCCAATACTCATGTTTTGGGTTCGATCCAAGCACATAGCAGAGCAATAATGCATCCAACCTAAACTGATTTAAGCAAACATCCAAATGCTACCTCGGTAACAATCTATAGAAGCACTTCAACATGAAGTTTTTAAATGCGATTGGAAATTTGGAATAGATAGGTGCTCGTTAAAATATTCAATATGGGTTTCTCGTTTTTTAGTACTTTTTTCTCCTCAGTAATGCAGTATGTAAATTGGTAGGTCAGAAGTGCTTGAACATAATAATTTATCATTGATCAAGAGAGCACCAAAACATTGACAATATCTTGTTAAGCATATAACAGTACCAAGTAGGGCTGTCAACAGGCTGGGCTAGGGTTGTCTTCGGCCTGAACTTTGAACTGTTTGGGCCAGGCCTATTGAAAATTTTTAAGTTCGCAACAGCCTTAGTACCAAGAAAAAGTGCCCATTGACAAAACAGCTGACGTGAAGATTATGTTATACAAGAAATAAGAATTCAATATCAATGCAAGGGCAGCATGCTTCTTGTAAAAGTCAAAAATTGTATGTGCCATTGGGAAGTAACCCAAATCATAGCTGAGATGGTTATCCCTGGGAAATGGACAACCGTCCATTTTACCAAGGCAGTAGGAGAGCAGCTCTCTTGATTGGATACCCTACAATGACTAGCAATACTTTTCAAAGAGTACACAGTAACAACTAACAAACTGAGCAACAAGAAAATGAAACCCTCTTTGAGCCTTGAAAGCAAGCACATGAACATGAGGCCCGCTAATGGGCCTCATAAGAGTGAGGTGCAGGAGCCTCACGGCACACGTGTCAGCATGACAAATGTTTGTGGCATCCAGACTACCATGGAAATACCCTGACCCAAAGAACAGGCCATTCCACATAGAAAGTGTGGGCTACAATTGCATGAGAAGAATAGATGGTCGGAAGAAAGGCACAAACAATCCACATACGGCGCCTGAATTTTGGCCCAGAGCATGGTCACGGTAGAACCTACTTGATGAATGGCCAGGATTATAACACTTCAACATGTAGACACATGTGTACGCTTCAGTCAAGTGAATCCTGTTTGCATTCCCCTATGAGTATTGATTTACTATAACAACATAAAGGATGGAAAACTGTTACATTTTCAATGACAGCACAAAATCCAAAAAAAAAAAAAAAATGCTTAATAGAATTAATTGCATGTCTCTAATCAAATCCAAATGGAAACCATGGTTCCTTATTGAAATCACAAAAGAATTAGGTCTCTGGTCAAATTAAAGTAGAGAACTTGTGTTTCCTCCTTGAAATTCCCAAAGGACTAGATCTCTAGTCAAATTAAAGTGGAAACCTTGTTTCCTTCTAGATAATCATATTCCCAAATAACTCTGTCTCTTCGAAGTTAAACTTAAAACCTACTTTTCTTCTTTAAACTCCTAAGACCCAAGAGAGGTTTGGTCGAATACATCCTAACATATTAAAATAAGATTCATCGGGACTCTAGCCGTTGGATTGGGCCGTTTGCAATGACACAAACCAAACAGCTTATTTGATAGGGTCCCCTTGGATGGAGAATGCCCAAAAATAAAAATAAAAAATCTCAGATTGAATATATCAACACATTGATTATACAAAGGTTATGCTGACCATAAAAATTCAGAGCAAAAGAGCCAAATTGTGAAAAAGTTGACATAATCCAATTGAGAGATTTTATTTGTTGCCTTTCCACCATAAAACGTACGACTTATCAAATAAATGGTTTAGATCATTGGAAGATGACACAGATTCAAAGGCTAAAGTCCCAACACATCATACCACAATGCATCAAGATGTATTCGACCAATTTTGTCCTAAGAACTAACTAGTCGGGATGTATTCAAGCAAATCTCATCCTAAGAATTAAGTAGTTGGTATTATTCGAGCAAATCTCGTCCTAAGAATTAAGTATCAACTATCAAGTGAGATAGATACAAACCTTGCTGGCTGCTGGAGAGCCAATTTGAGAGTCCTTAATTTGCTCACTAGAAAATGGTACTTGGTGTGGCTGAAGCCATGCTGGAAGCCAGGCAATATCCTGCATTTTGGCCAATATTCATATATCAGTAGTCTTTCAGCTCCAACTTCTGACACATGACACTTTACAGATAACAGAGGCATGCTAAACCCACACCCAAGCGGAGCTTTGCACATCCACATGCGAGAGCAAGTGCCAATATGGCACACATATGCGTGATCTGCTCTTTGCATCTGGTGGGTGGAATACACTTAATAGAACTTCTGCCTCAAAAATCAGGCCATTTCACTCATGCAGACCACAATGTAGACAACAAATGGACACCTAAAATGATTTTTTATAGCTACTAATGCATGAAATAGCCTGATTTTAGAATAGAAGATCTAAGCATGGTGGCCACCTGATCACCAGCTCAAAGCTGCACACACACGTCACATGTAGTTGTGTGTGGATGGGCAGAACTCTAGTCTCCACATGCATGTGGGCATAGCATACCTCAAGCTCAGTAGCATCCCAACAGTGCACACCTGACTGCAAGCACGGATGTTACACACACCCGTGCGGTTGAGTGTGTATGTCCAAGTACCGAATCTACATTAACTAGAGACCGATTAACATTCATAGAGAAAAATTCCATTGAATGGAGATCAGTATCATCCCAACAGTGTGTGGGCCCCACCAACTGGCTACAATCTCAGGGATGGGCTGCCAAATCAGTCTTCAAAATACAAACTCACCCAAATAAAAATAAAATAAAACTGAAATTGCAATAAAAGAATTCATAATACAGTGTAAAATTCCTCATGAAGCCTTAAAACTATAACAGAAAGAAAACCCATTTGAGAATTTCAATGAAAACCACAACAACCAAAAAGAAGAAAAATCATAAAATAAATAAATAAGAAGCTTCAGCATCAAAATCAGTTTTTTTTTTTTTTTTTGGAGATGGTTGTGTGCGTGTTTTTCCAGAAGGTCCCATGCATCAACCGGGCCCAACAGGGTGGGCCCCACCATCTTGTGTCGTCGAAATCCACCCCGATCATCAGATGCATCGCATCTAGGGCCCGGGCCGAAAAAATCAGGCTAATCTGTGATTCAGTTGGGCAACACCAAGAGAAACAGTTGGCAGCGAAAGCCCACTCTTGATTTCATCTGGGCCCACCTGATTTATAAAATGGCCTGATTGTTGGGCCCTAGAAGTAACATTGGGGTGACACGCCTATTGGACGGAGTGGATTTCACATACATGGGCTCTGTACAAAATCAAGGTTGGGTATTCCCCTCCTAACTCTTTCCATTGGTGTGGCCCACCTGAATCACGGAACCGGCTGAATTCTGGGCACTGAGCCAAACATGAGGTGGCGCACCTGATGATGGGATTGGATTTCACATACAGATCATGGTATGGTATCACGGTGGGCCACGCCTGTTTCAGTGAGGATGGACGAGAAGTGAGAAAGTATGTAGAATCCAGCTTGTTGAAAAGGAAAATGCATAATAGAGTAGCAATTTCGTTATTTAATTGATGAGGAGGGCAAGAAGACTGACCTCTGAGAACTGAGGAGGACGAAAACCTGACATCGCCATGGATTGAGAACATTGCAAAGCGCGGCAGTGAAAGAGAAGGGGACTTACGCGCCAAAAGAGGCGTTTTATTGGCGGGAGGCAACGGCTTCGAAACTACACCTACTACTACTTAAAATTTCAGAAGTGCCCCCCTTTACCTGTGGAGAGGATTAGGTGCGACCCTTGCTGTGGGGCCCACCTTGATGTATGTTTTGTAAATCCACGCTGTCCATCAGTTTTTCCAGCACATTTTATGGCCAAAAATGAAGTAGATCTATATCTCAGGTGGACCATCCATAGGAAACAGTGGTGATTGACCATTAAAAACTTCTTGTGGACCACAAAAGTTTAGGATCGAGCTGATTTCCCTTCATCCAGGTTTTCGTGACCTTATCAACAGTTTGGATGGCAAATAAACATTACGGTGGGCCCTAGGAATTTTTTAACGGTAGGAGATCTTTCACCACTGTTTCCAATAGTATGATCCACCTGAGATTTGGATCTGCTTTGTTTTTTGTATAATGCCCTAAAATGATCTGGGAAAACGGATGGACAGCGTGGATGTACAAAAAATATATATAAAGGTGGGCCCCACGGTAAGGAGCGCACCGTCTTGGGTAAGGCCGCCTAATCCTCTTCCCTTTACGTGGCTCCGTACTCGTACTCTCGCGCTGAAATTACGAAATTTTCTCAAATTTCCTTCCAGCAGGGTCCGTTAGAAGGGGATAGGCGCGTCTTCGGTGTATCCATGCCTGTGGGGGCCATCTTGATATATGTGTGTTACATGCACGCCGTCCATCCGTTTCTCCAGCTCATCTTAGGGCACGAGCCCAAAAATGCAGCAGATCCAAATCTCAGGTGGACCACGCCACAGGAAACAGTGGTGATCGAATGCCCACCGTTAAAAATTACCTGGGGGCCACCGGAATGTTTTTTTTTTAAATCTATTTTTGTCATCCAACCGGTTGATAAGGTCACAAAGACCTGGATGAAGGGACCGCACAGATATCAACTTGATCCAAAACTTCAGTCACCGCCAAGAAGATTTTAATAGCAATCATTACTGTTTCCTGTGGTGTGGTCCACCTGAGATTTGGATCTGCTGCATTTTTTGTCTGGCGAAACGGATGGACGGCGTGGATGTAAGACACATACATCAAGGTGGGGCCCACAATCAAGGACCACCTGCCTGCCCCAATGGGACTAGCTACCCATGTAGAGTGTACCTCTATGTGGAGTGGTGAGGATGAAGCAATGTGTGAGCGTGGCCCATTTCACAAGAGTGATGGGGACAAGCTTTTGCATCCCATCCCATGATCCAAACCATTCATCCAACATGTCCCGCTTTGATGATGGTGCAGTGTAAAGATCATACCGACAGGATACACCAGCGGAGATCGGTCCTTTCTAGTTCTCCAGTGTTTTGGGATGGACCTGCGCCAGGGTATTTAGTTTGTGGCTCAGATCCAGTAAATTATTTTAGGGCGTGTTTGGCCGGGCGGATTGGAAGGGATTGAATGGTATGAGGGTGGATGGCATCAGTTTCAAGGTAATGATGGCTGCATCAGTGGATTGGGATTGCTATATCCCGAGATCAGATCACCTTTTGGCATGCCCGGGCAATCCCTGGATTGTACCTTCCAATCCCTTTCAATCCATCGAACCAAACACATCCCAGGGGCAAAATTGAACGGGATTAGGGTGGATTGGATGGATTTTAAGGTAATGATGGTGGTGTCAGTGGATTGCTGGCAATCCCATGGGATTGCTATATCCCAGGATCAAATCACCAAGTCTGTTTGGCACACTCAGCCAATCCCGGGATTTACCTTCCAATCCCTTCCAATCCGCCTGGCCCTCATAGTAATCCGACTACAGGTAATAGGAACGTATGGATGGATTATTTGCTTGTAATGGGATTAATCAGCAAAAAGGCCCCACTTGCCTCAGTTTCTCATAATGATCAGATTCATCAATCGTGAAAGCAGCGGACCGTGACAGGAATTGATCCCCACTTGCCTCAGCAGCTTAAGGAAACAGAAGGATCAAGTGAAACCACAGCAATATCCAATCTCCATCCAACAGCAGTAAGATGCAAGCACAGCCGACTTCCGCTATGGTGTTCTGCACTCAAACATACAGCGTTTACCCCATGCTTATCAAAACTCCATAATCTCTAATATCACAAAATACTCAGCCAAAAATTTCTCAATGCTTCATTCCAAGAGGAAAGAATATGAATAATTCATACAGGTGAACTACACAAGGGGTATTATACAATGGGTCGGGCAGACTGTTTGTACAAGTGGAGCCCATGGTTCAACCATGCAAACCGTTGATTTGATAGCCCACACCATCAATGGCCCTGGTACCAAAATCCCCTATCGGCCCATATAATCGAACCATTTACTAAGTAGAGTCTTCCGAAATCTTCTCTCTTTTGTCTTCAAACAGACTCGCAAACTTTTATTATGATTGCCCCTCATTGGTTGTCCACGGATCCCATTGAGTTAAGCAGCCAAGAAATAGACGGCTATCTCGCAGCAGGAGTTCCAATTCAATCAAGAAGAGGCCATAAACTTTCAGTTCTTCTAAAGATCTGTCAGGTTCAAGAGTGATCACTGAATACCCAATTCTTCCTTCAACTTGGAATTGATTCACAATAACTCAAATCGTGATCCACAGCAACATTTCTGTATCTGGGGAATTTTGGGTCCAAACGCCATCCATAGCGAGGACTGTCATTCGAACAGCTTGGATCACTCAGCCATGGACCCCACTTGAACAGACTAAAAGACCAAACGAACCAAACAAACCTTCGGCCAAGCATTGTACAATACCTCAAACTACAAAATGGGGAGAGAGCAGGAAAAAAATCTCCTCTCCACCAAAAATGCTACGACTGATGACACACAACAGCTGTACATGCCTCGTCCCCATCTATCACCCATATGCCGACGTCTTCGAGCCTTCTTTGAATCAAATCCAAACCCATCTCAGATGACCAGAAGGCCATCTTCTTCCCACTCTCCAAAGAAGTTTGATTCACATGGGCCCCACCCACTTTCAATCCGAGATGCATCTCATCAATCCTCTTAATCCTAGCACCCTTCTCTTCCAAGGCTCTTGCAGTGAAATACCCAAAATGCATGTGATCTCTAGCAAGAGAATCACCAACCTTGAAAGATTTTGCAGTCGACGCCAGCTTGTGAATGAAACTGTCCACCCAAATCTTCACTGCAGCCCGTGAGCTCCTGATGAACAGAAGTTCCACATCCTTCGTGGCAGAGAAATCGTAGGAATTATCAATTGTCTCGGGGAAGGCTTCACTGATCGGAAGAATATTTCCATCAATCACCCACGAATCATATCCAGATTCTAGACATTGTTTTATCACAAAGGCCTTAACCAAAATCTCTTTGATCAGTTCCGTGTCGGATCCTTGAACGCCCATCAATTTAGACCTGACATCATTGATCAACTGGGCCGCGTCGATCACAGGATGTCCCCGACTGGCAAGCTGCAATAGAAATTCCGAGTCGACGCCTATGAAAACATAGTTCTGAATGTTCAGCCTCTCGAAATGGCACAACAAGTTTCGCGTGATCGTTGGTGGGGTCCGATATAAACTCACAAGCATGATGGTTTTCTGTTTCTGCACTGAGTTAAGAACAGACCCTAGTTCGTCGAATCTCGTCACAATTCTGTAGGGAAGCACTTCCCTGAAGCAGAAATCATACCATTTTAGCTTTCTTAGCGGCTGCATCTCCCAAAGATTAAAATCAAGAGAACTTCCATCTATTAATTCCGAGTCTGGCCCAGCAGTTTTTCCATAGTTCACGCCCGTGTCCCGATGAGAGACGCTGAGAGCCCTTTCATGCAAGAAGTTGGTATAGATATTGTAGTAGCCGCGAGAATGTATGAATTTGATGAACCACGGAGTCCAGATTCTCTCACCCATTTTTTTGTACCATCCAGTTGTTACCTGCAAAACAAGAAGAGAAGGAAAACAGCCCTGAGAATGGGATAGCTGTGCTATGAGAACACCATTGGTGCAGAAAAAGAGTGATAGAAGACTTAATAGTGGGATCCCAATGCATTGGAACATGTATATTGTCCTGATGGGAGCAGATTGTGCAAGTGGAATTCATGGTCCGATGATCCGGACGATTGATATGATCATGGGCCCCATGATCTAGATTGCTGAATAACAGATATCATGCAAATGAACTCTGAAAGACAAGAATCAGCTGCAGGTCCCATAGAGTCTATTTGATGGTTACGATGGTACAATAAAAGGAACTTTGTTTAAGGGCCAATCAACAACATAGCCAGCAGGATGCCTGGTTCAGATTATCATCCACATGTACAGCATGCATGGTACACAATCTAGGCAATGAATCTCCTTCAATTGGATCTGTGTGTGCACGCCTCCGTTTAAGTACCTATGCACATACGTATGCATGTATCATGTATGTATAAACACATTTTTATTTTTTAAAAAGCATGCATTACCATGCCTTGGAGAATTGGTTTGATATCCTTGGCCTTGTGTTCATCATACCACAGACGAAACTCTTTCCAGGGCTTTGGGAAGAGAAGCTGGCCCCACGTGCCCACCATATGGTACAAGAAAAGGCGGGTATCACCATCCAACTGCAATTTGTTCCCATGTTTACCTGTCGTTGCCAACCAATGCAATGATTTAGTACCTATGTAACTTGGACACAAACATACATTTTGGTGTCGGGCACAGACATGAAGTGTCGAACAGGATATGAAAAACCCAATACAAGATGTCTACAGAAATATATGTAGAAAAATTCAACTAGACGAAAATACACAAACTATACAAATACTTCCAAAACACAAGAACATCACCAAGTGCTTCTTTTGCAATTATAACAGTATTGACTGTCAAAACAAGAGTCATGACCATCAATAGGTGAGCTGAGCCTGCAAGACAAAATGATGGGAAACACACATCCAAACTGTCTATGAATTGTTGGCTCTGATTCAAAATGAAAATAGGCAATCACTCTGAGAAAAAGGACTGCTTGTGGTTTTAGTATCATGCGATGTATTCTACAAATCATAACCACTCGAAAGTTGAGATAAGCCGTTGAAAAAAGAAACAAGAGAAGAGCTGTTTTAGATGATTATTCATGCGTGTGTTTCCCTGTGGATTATGTTAAAATGCTTTCACATAATGGTCTCCTTCTGTTAGGTATCTAGGGAGGCCAATTTACTTGTGGATTCTATTGCTAAGGAGTCTATGGGCCTGCTTTTTTTGTATTGGAAGCAATGTTTTCAAACCCAGACGAGACCATAACCTGTTTCTGTGGGAGGTTTGGTCCCAAAAAGTCCATCCACTACTCCAACCTCTCTGGCGTTTTGTTAAGTAAATAAAGTGGATATTACCGTTTAAAACAAAAAAAGTTGATATAGCATATGTCATACACGTGGAAAGAGAGGAAGTGGTTTGCAATATACAAACAAGAGGGGTGTATAAGAAGTTGAAAGGGTAGGTTTCACTTTGGAGATTTGCTAAAGTACACCCCACCTATTGTTGAGGGATATGTGGGGACTATAGCCATTGATTATGGGTTCATGTTGGAACGATCCAAAATGTTTATATGATGAGCATTGCCATGGATGGAGAGATTGTATGATGTTGTGACGTCAATGACTTGACAATCTATGGGGGCATTTGCCCAAAAAAAAAAAAACAACTCTCCATTTGGAATTTTTTAACTTTTTGATCATTTAAGCCATTGATTATGGGTTCATGTTGGAACGATCCAAAATGTTTATATGATGAGCATTGCCATGGATGGAGAGATTGTATGATTTTGTGACGTCAATGACTTGACAATCTATGGGGGCATTTGCCCAAAAAAGAAAACAACTCTCCATTTGGAATTTTTTAACTTTTTGATCATTTAACTGTTTTCCTCTGCATATCGATCGTCTCCTCAAGTGTTATTTTGTGAACCATTTATCCTTCTTTTTTTTTTAAGATTAACAGATCAATTTATTGAGAAGGTGCCAAGAGGCTCAAAGAATTATATCTAGAGCAAGAAGGAAATTACAATCTTGTTCTGAACTTGTACAAGATGCCCACTCGACGACAAGATTCTTGACCCTGAAAATAACTTCTGCTTCCTTACAAGATCATTGCGTAGACACCTACCATTCCGTTTCCCGCAAATCACCCAAAGGACGGCCAACAAAACTATACGCCACACTGATCGAGATTTTCTCTCGGGGTGAACAGAACACCATGCCAAGTAAGAAAAAGCTCCTTCACCAATTCTGGCATGACCCAAAATAAACCAAACAGGCCAATGATATTGTTACATTTATCAAGAGTTTGGTATCTTCATCATGAAGAATTTGTGAGCAACCACCATCAGCTGTATATCTCATGACTCATGAAAGCTTGAACATGACATAAAGAAGGGAAGAAAGGAGTTGTATGCAAGCTGGACATCTAAGGGCCTGTTTGAATTACTGTAATTCATGGGATTTTGAGGTTAAAAAGGTAATTATTACCTTTTGCTGCTGTTTGAAAGGGATTAGCTGCGCCTCGAATATTGAACTACTTGTCATGACTTAACACCGGATTGCAAGCAAAAACTCTGTGGGGCCCACCACCATTTATATTATATATCCACACCGTCCATTCAATAGTTTTGATCATTTTAGCATATGGACCCAAAAAATGGGGCAGATTCAAAGCTCCAGTGAACCACACAGCAGAAAACAGTGGAGATTGAACGATAACCATTTAAATGTTCTTCCTGTGGTGTGGTCCACTTAAGCTTTGGATCTGCCTCATTTTTTGGATCATGCTCTAGAATGATCTGGAATAATGAATGGATGGCATTGATAAAACAAATACATCATGGTGGAACCCACAGAGTCCATCTTGTTTTTCGAACCCAAAAGGTGTTGCTACCAACGTCATACAACCTCTTTCCAGCCTAAATCCCTATCATAATTAATGCTAAAAAGGGATAAATACACCACAATTCCCATGAATTATATCATTTCATACAGGCCCTAAAGAGTGTATGACCATAAACATTGGGGCTTTCCAAACTAAGTGTTGGGAAGTTCAGGATGCAGTCAAAATTGGAGAATTTAGATGGAGTGTGTTAGCTCTGTAAGGTTCTTGGCCTTGGTAAATGGCTCTCCCAAAAACTTCCAAGCTTCGAGAGGCCTTAAGCAAGGAGACTCACTCTCTCCATTTCTATTTGTGGTGTTGGTTGAGGCGCTAAGCAAGATGCTTAATAAAGAACAAGAAGTAGGCTTGATAGGAAAGCTTCAACGAGGGAGGTGTTGCGCCTCCAATCTCTCACCTTCAGTTCGCTGATGATACCATACTATTTTGCGATGCAAATGATGAAATGGTGCATAACTTGAGAAAGGTAGTGAGATGTTTTGAGGTAGTATTGGAGCTGAGAGTTAATATATCCAAGACCGAGCCATTCAATGCGTACCCTACTAGAGAGGAAGCAGATGCTTTGGCAGAGATTTTCAGTTGCAAGGCAGGGTCTCTCCATCAATGTATCTAGGGCTTCCTTTCTGTTAGTAAGCCAGGCAAACACCTATGGAATAAGGTCGTAAAAAGGATAGAAATGAAGTTGTCTAGGTAGAAAAGCAAACCTTTAACATTAAGGGGCAGATTAACACTAATAATAGCTACTATGTCAAATATACTGCTATACTTCATGTCACTGTTTAAGTGTCTAGCATCGGTGGTGTATAAATTGGAGCGGTTGAGAAGGAACTTCCTATGGCAAGCAGCTGAGGTGAAACATAAATTCCACCTCTTAAAATCTAAAGAAGCATGCAAGCTATATAGGGAGGGGGGAATTGGCCTAAAGAACTTGGAGCAGATGAATCAAGACCTATTAGGTAAATGGTTATGGAGATTATGGTCAAATGAAGGAAGATTGCGGAGAGAAGTAATAGTGAGCAAGTATGGCCTTTAGGAAAGGGGTTGGTGGGTGAAGGGATCATCGCTTTGCAATGCATCCAGCTTGTGGAATGGGATATCATCCTTAGTGAACAAGGTTAAGACTGGGATTCTAATGCAGGCGCATTTTCACACCAGGTTCGAGTGGGGTCACCTGTGGGATGCAGGGGCACACTCGGGGTGGGCGGGGCCCACGGGGGAGGTCTCGTGTTCGAGACTCCTCATCGGGGGTGATTAACGCGTATTTCACACTGGGCTCGAGTGGGGTAGCCTGTAGGATGCGGGGACACACTCGAGGCAGACGGCCTGTGTGAGGCGGTACCCATGTGATTTGGGGCCCACGAGGGGGGTTCGGTCGAGGTCCTAACCCATGAGATATGGGGCCTGGGCTATGGGATAAGGGATTAATTATCCACGCTCTAACAGTTCGAGCTTTTAGAGCAAGTGGTTAATTGTTCTACATCAAATTGGTATCAGAGCAGGAGGTCTCATGTTCAAGACTCCTCACCGAGGGTGATTAACGCAAGGGCATTTTCACATCGGGCTCGAGTGGGATCGCCTATGGGATGCAAAGGCACACTCGGGGTGGGCAGGGCCCACGGGGTAGGTCTCGTGTTCAAGACTCCTCACCGGGAGTGATTAATGCGCATTTCACACCGGGCTCGAGTGGGGTAGCTTGTAGGATGTGGGGACACGCTCAAGGTGGGCGGCCCATGTGAGGCAGTACCCATGTAATTTGGGGCCCACGAGGGGGGTTCAGCCGAAGTCCTAACCCATGAGATGTAGGGCCTGGGCTACAAGATAAAAGGGATTAATTCGTCATACACTAACAGTTTGAGCTTTTAGAGCAAGTGGTTAATTGTCCTGCATCAGATTCGCTTCTCTTGGAGCGATGGGAAAAGAATTTGGTTTTGGAAGGATTTATGTTGCTTCTGGCACATTGGTGACTCCGTGGTGTGGACCCCCCTTCAAAGAGACTTATCAGATGAGGAAGCGGGGAAGCTTGTTCGTCTTTTGGAATGGATTCGTTGTCTAAAGATGTGGCTGAGTGACTAGGGCTCCATGGTGTGGCCACTGGAAAAATCAAGCTGATTTTTTTCTGCTCCTTTATGAGCTGTTAAGGCAACCAACTTCGAGTGAAGGAAGCAGTGCATTTGTCTTTTGTGTGGTCCAGTGGTGGCGGAGTTCACATGGTTGGCGGGAAGGAACAAGATCCTTTTTTTTCCAACAATTACGAATTACTACCTATCTATTTTGAAGATTGATGATATAAGGATCTTGATCCTTATATCAACAATCTTCAAAATAGATAGGTAGTAATTCATAATTGTTGTATGATGTGTATGTGGGGGATCCGAATCAGTGGATCATCTATTTATCCATTGTTCTCCATTGTTCTTTCGCCCAAAAGGTGTGGGAAAAATTCATCACCTTTTTTTGGTATTCCTTAGGTGATGTTGGGCTCCATTGTAAGAGTTTTATTAGTGTGGCCTGGTGGTGGATCAAAGAAAAAGGAGGTGTCAGTGCGGAAGCTAGTAATGGTGGTGGTTTTATCATTTATTTGGGGGAAGAGAAATGAGAGGTGCTTCCAAAACAAGAGTAATTCAAAGATGGATGTGTATAAGAGGGCATAAAATGAATATACGGGGATGGGTTTCTTGTATAAAGGACTTAGACCAAAATGAGTAGTCGTTCTTAGCCAAGATGTAATTTTATTTTGTAAATTGAGCTTTGCACTCACTTTAATAAAATGCCGTCGTCATTCATTAAAAATAAAATAAAATAAAATAAAAAATTGTATATCCATTAGATCAACGCTTGGATCATAGAACATGAACATGATCCCACATCCAATGTTTGATGACCCTATAACAATACATCCAGATGTATCGTACTAAAACATCTTCTCTTAGTGCAGTTTAATACAGACTTTCACCCTAATTACCTAAATGCCTTTTCTTTTGCTTAAAAATCCATCTTATGTCATTCTACATAGCTTAGTTTAATCAATTCCCGAATAATTACAAATGGCAAATTTTTTCTCCTAGCTGCTCTCATTATCCATGGTAAAGATATAAAACAGTATTCGTCATACAACAAAAGCACAGATAGTAGAGTAGTTAGGATCCTAACCTCCTAAGAGGGGGGTTAATGGTTCGACTCCTGCCCAACTCAAATGACTTTTTATCATCTATATTTTAAAAAGAAAGTAGTTGAACCATTGAGCCCAATGCTTGACCCAGATGCTAGGAACAGTTGAACCAGGCAGTATGAATGGTTTCTTTCCTAGAACTGGCCTCTACATGACTCAACCCGTTATTCTACCTAGTTCCATTCCAACCGGCCTGTACTGTCTATGTTTTAAACCACTGATTGAAACCTCTTATCCATTACTGTAACGGATTTTAGGCTCTATTTGCCTTCCTTTTGATAAAAGTTCATCATCGATGAAAGAAATGTCTCACGCCCACCAATACCACTACAAGTAATTGTAATGATCTAGATATAAAAAGTAAGTTGATAGCCATACGGTTCTTTACGAATTGAATAAACTTAGGGATAGATTTTCACAACAACTTAAATAACATAACAATAACTAACGCCTCATGTACACATGGCAAATAACCCGTTATACAATAACTACATTAATAACCCATTCCAACATACATGACAATAACTACATTGTAACCAAATACTATTACATGAAAAAACTAACATTTGATTGAGCGACATGAAAATAACCAAAAAGATCCTGGCGTTATGGTTATTTGTCATTACGTATGGATGTTAGTTATTGTCATGTAAGCAAGTAGTGGTGATTGGTTACCATGTAGTTATTGTCATGTAAAGTAGTAGCCATGGTTATTTGCCATGTAGTTATTGTCATGTAAGCAAGTAGTGGTCCGGTGGTTATTTGCCATGTCACAAGTAGTGGGGTTAGTTATTGTTATGTTATTTAAGTTGTTGTTACTAATGAAAATCTATCCCGTGTTTATTCATTATTATTCGTAATAGAGGACTCCTCGCCCCTCAAGTGGCTATCAACTTACTTTTTATATCTAGATCATTACAAATGGTATCGAGCCGTTACGGTCCATGGTCAAGGGCACAATACTTTATCCCACTACTTGTTTTAACCAATCGCCCATGACAAGTGGCCGTTACGCCCATAACTTTTTTTTGTCAAAAAAATCCGAAAAAATATGGAGTATATCCCAGATATTTAGAGTATTCCAAATACATATTCTTTTTTGTTTTGATCATGTTTATGATGGCGTAATGGTCTACTCTTTGGTGAAGATGTTGTATCAGCCTGTCTGATGATTTTATAAACCTAGCAACCTTGGATTGTCTACAAAACTCCTATATTTAACATAACTAATATAAGGCATGGTTTTTGTACATGCAATCATCCTATATCTATTGAAATCATCAACATTAAATTTTAGCCAAAAAAAAATTGTTTTTTAGGTTTTTTCCTAGTGATCACTATTAATCAGAAATTAGAAAGTTTTAAAAAATAAAAATGTGATTAACATTACCAATCTAAGGAATGGTTTTCTACATGTAATCATTCTACATCTATTACAATCATCCACATTAAATATTAGAAACAATACACGTGTGTGTGTGTGTGTTGTGTTGTGTTGTGTTGTGTTGTGCTGTGTTGTGTTGGGGGAGACCCCGAATCCTGTAACAGGTGGTGCTGCTACTGTTACAGAATGGCCATTTCAGCAAACCTTGGACGAACCAAAAATTCAAAAAGGGCATCTATCATGGTATTAAAAAATGGTTGTGTATCAGCCATATCAGCCGATATGTAAAGAAAATTATCACGCTCATGACATGAAATGGGAGTGAATTAGTTTGTTATAGAAAATTGGGCTGGGCTGATATGCACCGTATCAGCACTGTTACAGGGCTGATATGGTCGTTATAGGCTGATATGACCATAAGAAGCCCGTTTTTAAAATTTTTATTTTCAACTTTTCTCTCATTTTTCCACTTCTTCATTTCAACCATGAAGGAAGTTTTGAAACTGATTTTAAACTAGATCTAAGGCGATTTTGAGGATCAAACAAGAAAATTTGAGTTGGATTCAATGACCCGAAGCGAACCAGACCATTTTGGCAAATATCAGAAGAAGGGGTAAACCATTCATTTTTCCATCCTCTACTTGTTGTATTTATATGTAACAGACCCTAACCCAACAAATCATGTTTGATTTATGGCCTATATTTCATCGGCTTTCAGCAGGTCAAGCTGACAAAGCCCAGAAGACAACATTCTCATAAAAAATGGCACATTGCACCATCAAATAATATAATTTGCGATCCTCACAATTTTTTAGAATTGTATCAATATTTTTTTGAGATTTTTCCCCCAAAAAATGGTTGTCAAAGAGCGACCCATATCAAATCAGCGGCCAGCCGATATTGTTACGTAATACCTTGGCATCTAAAGGAGCATGAGGGCTTTGGGCATAGGCATCAGCAAAGCATTGAAGCTGTGTAGTAGAATCAAGTCGCAAGAGAGCAATCAACCATAGATGACCAAATGCAATGCCCTGATTTGTCCAATTTCCCACCAATGCCGAATCCATAATGCAGCCTACCAAATGAATTGCCCAGAACACCAAATGCAAAACCAAAAACAATGCCCAGAAACCTCACCTGCGACAAACCGCGGCCGCTGCAGTGATGCCCCATAAACCATCGGGCTGAAATTCTCCTTATTGTAATAATAATTCAGAATCAATCCCTTCAGGAACCTGTAATACAGCGGCGAGACCTCCAGATCATCTTCCACCACAAATGCAAACTCATCATCCGAAGCGGGCCACCATGCCTCCAGCCACTGGGCCTGCAGACCGACATTTCCAGTCCGGTAATGCACCACCTTCTCCCCAAATTTCCAAACGAATGCATCAACGAACGCCAGGATGGCGCGGGACTCGGCAATCTTCCGGCCCACCTCATCAGGCCCAGCCGAGGGATCGATCGGCTTGAAATGGTCGACGAAGATGTGGAGGTGAACCCGGTCGGAGGCGTAGTCGGCGGCGGCGAGAGAGCGGAGACAACGGGAGAGGGAAGCGAGGCGGTCGAAGGCAAGGAGCTTGATGATAAGAGTGGGAATTTGGGAATTTCGAGGGGTAGAATTGGAAATGTGGTTTGGGGGGCTAAAATTGGAAATGTGGGATTGATGAAGGGGGAAGAGGTGGAGAGAGGATTGAGAGTAAGAGTAGAAAGAAAGGACCGTAAGAAAGAGGAGGAGAAGAGGGAAGAATCTGCGCTTGGGAGGCATCTAGGTTTAGGGTTAGGGTTTTGGGATTGGGATTTTAGGGTTACGTTTTGGGAGGGAGGAGAGAGATTTGGGGAGGATTCGGAGTTGCAGTGGAGGGGTTGAGAGAGAGAGAGAGAGAGAGAGAGATTCAGATGAAGCGGATTGCTTACTGGGGCCCACCATAGATATATTGTATTATCGACGCCGTCCATTCGTTTTACTAGATCATTTTAGTCCATGATACAAAAATTGAAGCATTTTAAAATCTCAAGTGGGCCACACCACAGCAAACAGTGGGAAGAATGATGTTCACCGTTGAAACAGTCCTAGGGTCCTCAGTGATGTTTATCCGTCATCCAACCTGTTCATAGCTCACACATACATGGACGAAGGGAAAACATAAATATCAGTTTGATCCAAATCTCCTGTGGTCCCCAGGAAGATTTCAACGGTAGTCTTTTAATTCTCACCGTTGCCTATGATGCGGTCCACTTTAACTTGATATATGGTTCAATTTTTGTCTCCTGTATTGATATGATCTTCTAAATGGACGGACGGAATGGATAAAATATCGTAAGTGGCGGGTTGAGTGGATCCCTAACTGTGGCCTGTGGGGCTCACAATGTATGTTCCTTACATCCACACCGTCTATCCATTTTTAAAGCTCATTTTAGAGCGTGATCCAAAAAATAAAGCAGATCCAAATCTTGGGTGGACCATACCACAGGTAACAGTGATGATTGAATTCTCACCATTAAAAACTTCACAGGGTCATCGAATTATTTATTTTCCATCCAACCTGTTGATAAGGTCACAAAGACCCGAATGAAGAGATCACACAAATATCATATTGATCAAAAAAAATTGTGACCCACGAGAAGTTTTTAATGGTTGATTACCACTATTTCCTGTATTATGGTATACCTTAGATTTGGATCTGCTTCATATTTGGGATAATACCCTAAAATAAGTTTTCAAAACGGATGAACGGCCTGGATATAAGACACATGCATCAAAGTGGGCCCCACGGTCAGGGATCCCACCCACCTCGGTGGATCCGGGGATCCAACGAAGCCGCGCCGGAGACATGGAAGTATACTCGGGTCGGGTCGTAGAGTTACCGAACCCAAGCTAATCCGCTTCAAGTCTTGCCGGGTCCCGGTCTCGCTCGCCGAAAGAATCAGACTGATCATTATTGGGTTCACACTCGGATCCAATCGGGCCTATCAAAACGATAGGATTAGATTGCACACACGTGTGGAAAGTTGACACATGTATGGTTTGGAATAATTATATAACATAATAACTACTAAACTTGACCCATCTGATTTTTAACTGAATTGAAGATGGTGACCCGAATCTGAACCGATTCCTGATGGGTTTGAGAAGTGAGCAATGGGTTAGATCCATCGGTCGGGCAGGTCCGATTACCCACAAGTAGCTAGGGCTGAGTTGGGCTGGGTTGGTGCTCAACCCTAGCCCAACCCAAGGTTCCTATACCTCAACCCTAACCCAACCATGGGTTGGGAATTCTCAACTCAAGCCCAACCCAAGCAAGCTCAGCCGGGTTGGCCATGTGCTAATATTTTCATTATTACATTAGTTTATTGTATTTCAATACACGCCTTATTTTTTGTATCTATAATTTTATTAATTATATATTTTTCTAAACAAACAAGCTCAAATATAAGACAATTATTTCTTTAAAAGTCATGTTGTGTAGCACGCAATTTATTCGAGAGAGAGAAATGTGGCATATCTTATTAGCTTGAGTCATTGGAAATGATGTGGACCAACGAGCCCCAAGAACACTGTAATTTCCTATTCCTTCAACACAAACAATCCACACTCAATTATAATTTATTAGTAACTTATATATTAATCAGGTTCGGGTTGGATCAGGCAACCTAAGGCCTCAACCCAAGCCCAACTCAAGTTTTGTCAGGTTTGTGTTTGTATAACTCAAGCCTAGATCGGACTCGTTACACCCTACCCAAGCCCAAGCCCAACCCCAACCCAATGTCAGGTCAGTCACGGGTTGGTCGGGTTGAACCCGCCCAACCTTCAGCCCTAGTGGTAGCCGTTGGTTGAATGAACCCTGGCCCATGTGGGTGGGGTGGAAAATGGACCAGGCTGACGGACACCGAAGTTCAGCCCATGATGTAAGGGCTAGCACAAGGGATTGGATTGGCCCACTAGAAAGAGAGGGTTGTCACCGGGCCCATGTACCGCCTTACAACTAGGCCCTGTTACTGCACAGCCCCGGATCCATCACAACGTTTTGTAGGTTAGCTTAACCAGCAACATGATGCGTGGGGCCCTCGTTCATGTGTGCATGACATCCAATCCATCCATCATGTGAGACCCACCATACCCTCCTGAAATATAAAAATTCACGCCATTCCAAAACTATGGTGGGCCACACCATGCCCCTGAAATCATGCATTTTGGCCCAAAAATATTACGCGGCTGTCTGCCTGCATGTAGACGTCTAATACACTTCTACAACATCCGACCGTTCAGCTTGAGAGACTGGAAGGAATAACACAGCCCACACGAGTCAATCCGAGTCTACCTGAGCACAGCTCTGCTCAGCTCGGCTAGTAGCTAACCCTAGTTTGAACTCAACTCGGCTCAGTTCTCAAGCCTGTCTAGCCAGCTCAGCCCAGCCCGTACCAGTTCCAGCCAAATTCAAGCGGCATTTTCTAATACAATTTGAATGCATCTTCAATTTCTCACGTAATGCAAGAGAATAACAACTTTTTATAGGTATTTCATCAAACACTCAGTGAACAAAGTCAAAATTAAGATACAGGGCAGTTTTACAATATATAATTTTTTAGTGGTTTGTTTTGTATTCATTTCTTCCTTGCCACCAACTAATCCCACGGAGAATGTACACACCCTAGAACAGTAGTTTACTGAGTCATTTCATCCAACACCCAGCACGCAGCATCAATATCAAAATAACCGAGTCACCGAGCTAATTCAATACAAGTCGATTCAAGTTGAGGTTCAATCTGATTTGAGTCGAGCTCGAGCAAACTCAAACTCAGCTCGTATTTTTTCGAGCTCAAAAAATCAGCTCAACTCGGTCTGAATCCAATTTTGTACAAAGGCGCGAGGTGAGCTTTTTCAAGTCGAGTAGAGCAAAGTTGACCGAGCTAACTCAACTCGTGTACATCTTTAACTGTTACACAGTAACACAGGGATATAACCGGCCTGGTTTGGGCATGGCCCATGGATTAGACCTGCTTGAGAATGTGGGCCCAGCAGGAAAATGGTCAGTTAGTCGATGAGTCCCCCTAGAGGCCCGCATTGGTCTGGTGGGCCCAAGACAGTCCATGCATCAGTCCTTTCATCCTATACTTCAGCAGCCATCATCAGATGTTTAAGATCGTCTGAGTTTGTAGGCCATGCTCTATCCATGGTGCAGGCAAGAGTTCCACAGACTAGATCGTTCGTACATGTGTTCCATCAACTCCCTTGATCACAGTTGTTTATTTATAGGGGTTTTGCTAGGGTTGGCAATGGGCTGATCTGGGCAGTTAGTTTTGAAGTATGGGATTAAACTGGAATATTATGCCTGAAGGATGTGCCCAGGACTAATAAAAGCCTGTTTATATTAACCGGGCCGATCATGAGCTGTTTGTATGAGCCTTTTGTCCTGGACACGTAGGCCAGCCCTGACAGTTTAAGGTTTTAAGGGCATTTTTGCAACATATCAGACATGGTGGGGGCATGCCTAGTGAATGGCTCGGATTTTACACACAAAGTGGACGGTGGATACATACTCGGACTTGGGCCGTGACGTGTGAGAGGAATAGCTTGGTATGAGTTAAAGTGTAAATGCATTGATTTTTTAATTTAAAAATCACGTTTTACTATTTCAAATATTTTATACTAAGTGTGTCCCACGTCACGAATGTGTATACGTACGATTCATGCCATATGTTGATTCTGATGGGTGCATATCATTCGATCCATCCGTCAAAATGGGGGCATGTCATGCATAATCATCATGCATCAAGCTTGGCCAGTTTCCTTTGGACTTGGACTGGGCCTAGCTTATACTTTGTGGGCTGGGCTTAGACAACAGATCCAACCCGTTGACAGCCCTAAGGTTGTGCAAGCCCCCAACTGAGCCCTCCATATGCACCTCTATGCGCAGCACCCATGCCAACCTTGCACATGTACTCGACAGCTGAGCCGTGTATCAAGTGGGACCCACATCTCAGGCAGTCTGAGGCTGAATTTATGGTCAGACCGTCTTTGTGGTGCGTCCCACCTGATACACGACTTTGAAGTGGCTATTTGTTAGGTGTGTGTGGAGGGGTGCGTTTTGGTCATGGACCATGCACCTGTAATCTCTAGATTGTTCTAGCCACCAATATTTGGTCCTTCTTAGCTGAGCGTGGACGGTTACTACATTTCGTTTTCCATCTACTGTAGGATCGTTAGATGAATTGCCTAACAGTAGGATCCACATTCCAACAGGAGGCCGGATCCACTACAAAGCTTCAGCTAAATGTTCATGACATACAGTCCGTCCATCGTGTGCAGCACATCATGTTCTCCTACGTGGCCAAAAATTCAGGCTGATCCGAAACTCAGGTGGACCACACCACTGAGAAAAGTGAGGATGAGACACCCACCATTTTGTGTAGGACCCAAATTGTTTTGAATATATCACCCAACCCATTAAGAATATGGGTCTCACCGGAATGAATAGACAAGCTAAAATGTACACTGTTCTTAAACTAAGGTAGGCCGTGGCCCAACGAGCATTGGAAGAGCTTGGTTTTTGGGTGCCAATGAGAATTAGGGGGTTACATAAGGTCAATAGATAGATTATTCAATGGTGTGAGTATTTGGTTGCAATGCTTATTTTCACGCACCGTCAGTTAAGGGATATAAGCTAGATCAAATAGCTATAATTTACATTTTTGTCGGCCATGGTGGTGATGTGAAAGGTTAAACGCTATATGACAGGCACACAGGAAATTATCCTTAGTTGTGTCATCAAATTTAACAAAAGATCCTTGCTCCATAAGGATGAGCACAAGGATGTTGAAAAGTTGGTTGTCAACGTTTAGGTAGGCAGATGAGACATAAGTTAATATTGAGACATAAGTAGAAGTACAAGAGCAGGTGGAGCAGCCACCTATGAGAAGGAATCTGCCAATGAATTGTAGGTTAATTACCAATGAGATACAGAGATGACTTCAATATTCCATTTCTCCTCATTATGGATGAGGGGAGCCTGTCTACTTTTTAGGAGTCTCATGATGATATAAACACTGAAAAGTCGAAAGCATCGATGCATGACGAGATGGACTCTCTGTACAAGAATGATACATGGGAGCTGGTAGAGTTTGTCATTGGTCATATAGTGATCGGGTACAAATGATTCTTTAAGAATAAGTAGGACAGGTATAAGGCAAGATTGGTAGCGCATGGAAACGCTCAAAGAAAATGTGTTGACTTCATTAAAATACTCACTACTATAATGAAGCAAGTATTTATCAAATTCGTATTTGCCTAATACAATCTCGAGCTGGAACAGATAAATGGAGAATTGGAAGAGCATATTTACATGAAACAATCAGAAAATTTCAAAATACAAGGGGTAGAGAACAAAGTTTGCAGGTTGAAGAGGTCGTTGTACGGCCTAAAATAGTCGTCTAGGCAATGGTAAAAGAATTTTGATTCTTTTATGATTAGTCAGAAGTTTACCATTAGTGAGTATGATCATCGTGTCTATTTCAAGATACTCAGTAATGAGAAGTTCACTATCTTAGTATTGTTTGTTGATGATATGCTTATCGCCAGTAATAGCTTGTTTGACATTTACATACTGAAGACTCAGTTATCAGGGACATTTGAGATAAAAGATCTGGGGGCTGCAAAGAGGTATCTCGACATTGACATACATAGAGACAGGAAGAGGAGTGGGCTATGGTTATTTTAAGATGAATATATTGAGAAGGTATTGATAAAGTGTGGAATGGACAAGGCAGATCCGGTCAACGTTCCCCACGCAGTTCATTTTAGGCTTCTTCTTAACAGTGTCCTGAAACAAATTAAGAAAAGCAGGATATATTTCATGTGCCTTATTCTAGTATAGTTGGCAACTTGATATATGTTATTGTATGTACAGAGACTGGATATTTTACATGCGGTAGGTGTTGTTAGCAAATACATGTCTAACTCCAATAAACAACACTAGGAGACAGTGAAATGACCACTTTAATATATTTGAAGTACGCAAGATTACGTCTTAAATTTTGAAAAATCAGGAGACAAGTTAGTAGGCTATGTGGATTCAGATTACGCGGGCAGTGCGGATAATAGAAGATCGACTTTCGGTTACTCGTTTGTATTAACGAGTAGAGAGATCAGTTGGATGTCAAATCTTTAGTCTGTGCATGGTGACTCTTTTCACAAACGAAGCCGAGTATATGGCAGTGACAGAAGCGTTCAAGGAAGGTATTTGGTTTATAGGAATGATAAATCAGTTGGGGCTTCAGTAGGAGGCTGTGCCAGTCAATTAATATGACAACAAATGTACGATTAATTTCGCTAAAAACTATGTTTATCACTCACGTACTAAACATATTGATGTGAGTTGTTATTTTATCTAACAGGTGATTCACACAAGCATGAATCTAACTAACATGCTTACTAAGGTGGTTCCTGCAGATAAGTTCAAGATTTTTTAAAAATTCTTTGGGCTTGGGAAAGCCGTAATGAGGACGAAGTGTGCATGAGAAGTGATGATGAATCTGTGGTGTAAAGAAATTAGAGATAGTGGTGATAAAGGGCTATGAAAAATGAAGATTAAATACATGGTGGAGACTGTTGTTGAATGTCTTAAATATGTCTGTAACAGGGTATGTCGATGCCATTGCCATTGACTAATTCTCAATTCCATTAAAGAAATTTGAAATTTTAATCTTATTTGCTTGTTAGACAATTTTTGAAGTTGTTATTTAATGGCATCGAAGGATCTTCGATGTCATCAATAGGGCTTCGATGTCTATCTATGCCATCGAAGGTCACATCAAGTATGCGCGCATAACTGCATAAGTGCGGAATTTGTTTCATATTATAATTGTGATTGTATATATTGGGTGTAATTAGTATTAGTGGGAGATTAAGGTGTATCAGGGCTTTCTAAAACGTTCTTAAGGTTTCAAGGGATAGCTAGGGTTTGAAGGAGATTCGAGGTTTATTCGAATATGTAAGATCATCTATCTCTTATAATTATGCTTTCATAGTGTATTACTCGTCACTTTGCGCTGTGGTTTTTTTCCTGCAAGGGTTTTTCTACATAAAAATCGGATTGTTCTTATTTGGGTTTGTTTGTGCGATTGTGTGTACTTTGCTTGATTCTGCTCTGTGTGCTTCCGTGGTTCCCAACAGTCCAGACACTCAAGGATGCTTTAGCTGCAATAGAAAGTCCTTCTAAAGAAAATGGAATGATTGCATATGTAAGGGTTGTGGAAAACTTCTGCATTTAAAGGACAACATTTCCATCTCTAATCTTAAATGGATGACACATATGAATTTTGGAGCTTTGGAATATACAAATATAGAGCTTTGCTAAGCATATATATGTGTTAAATAAAGATCATGAATATGCCAAAACATGCCACCATGGCACACAGGTGCGAAATCCAATCTATCAATCAGGTTCATTTGACCATTAACATGTTTTTCCAAAAATAAATCTGGTCCACTCAGTGTGTGGTAGCCATTATTGGAAATAGGTGGATGGGTTAGAAAAGTTCAACTGAGTTTTTTGAAGTCATACATTTATTTTGCAAATTGTGGCCTACCTAACTAGTGATCGACCTTATCTGCAATATCTTCTCTCTCAGGTTTTGTGGTAGATGACCTATCGTGCTATGGTGGCACGCGTGTTGGTGTGTGCATGAGTTTATGTAACACCCTGAAAATCGGGGGTCGAGCATAAGCTCCACTCCCGAGTTCCAACGCATCACTTATGCAACATAGATAATGATGATTAAATGCTGCCCGTGTTAGTGCATTAAACATGAGTGGGTTTACACCAAAACAACATATCATACTCCAGAGACAGTTAAATTACGCAAGCGGAAGAACTGTGATAGATATATAAAATATATAAACTGTTGTAAGTCTCCAGAGTGTGAACATGTTACCAGGTTAAATATATACATGTATACTTCCCAAAATAGACCAAAAATGAATATATATGTGTATTTCAAAAAGACAAAATAGCAAGTGTAATAACATCTAGTCAACATCCCAGAAATCTCCGTCGATCAAGACACGGCTCACATGAAGCCGCCTGAAAACTGCATGTAGGAGAATGCCTCCTCGTCATCCCCAAAGTCCGGCTCTGCCTCGTAGGCTGAGCCATCACCTGCAGCTAAGACAGAGTCTGGTTGGTGTGTACGACACCGTCCCAGAACGTGGGAGTGAGTGATCAACTCAGTGAAGCTATAAAGTAAAGGTTAACATGTTATCAATTCAGTCAAATAGTAATAATAAAGCAGTACAATACTCATATCCTAAGTACTCTTGTTAATGCAAAAATGATATGAAATAATGATGCATGCCCTCGCCTACGCTCCCTCAGCGACTTCATCTCACGATCGCAGCATACAACCCTTTCTCAGTGCTTGACCTACTATGTCAAAGGCATACGTAATGCAGTGTATGCACGTGATTAGCCAAGTTCTTACTTAGGTTTATTCATACAGTAGGATTTGGGAAACTAAGGTACCTCCCTTATATCATTTTTCCAAACAATGATCCATTCTAGGGTCATCAGTCCTAGTAAATATCATACGATGTTACAGTTCTAGGTCACTACAAAGAGCTCGTCACCTGATCAGTGTAGGCCTAGTTTATACTCTAGTCACTACGGGAAGGCTCGTCGCCTCAATGCAGTCTCAGAGTATGCTCGAGGTCACTACAAAGGGCTCGTCACCTGATTAGTGTAGGCCGACAACTCGAATACAGTGTCCCATACCATCGTATTCGGCTCACGAGGTGGCGTTGCTCACTGGTCACTACGGGGAGGCTCGTCACCCCAGCGTAGGATGACAACTCGACCACGGTGTCTCATACCACTATGTCTGGCTCATAAGTCTTAGCGGATCGAGGTACCAAGGTTAACTGGCTTTTCACTGGTGAGTTTGATACCTTAGATTCAAGCAGTAGCGTCCATACATGGTGAACATACATCGGGCCAATCGGGCTACTCGACAAGCTCGACTAGTACGAGCGTACGTTACTTTGATCGACATGGAGTGCATAAGCATTCCGCGTAGCCTAACCACTGTCAACAAATAGCGTACGACTTGGATTCGTCAAACACGTCCATCGTAGTTAAAACAGTCCGGCCACCAATTGTAAACCTTTACCAATTGCCTGGACTACATCGTAGCCCCGAACGCACTCCAATCAATAGTATTCACATATAATAGCCAAGGCAGCATTGACAACCAATTTAAATATAAATCTCATTTGAGGATTTCAACAAACACGTAGTACGCATGTTATCACACATAGACATTTCATACATAAATCACATATTAGTAAAGTGGGGTACATAACGGAAACTATAACTATAGATAAGGTGATTGAGAATCCTGTCTCAACACCCTCATTAAATACATGGCAACATAAGCATTTTCTCATTCAGGCATTTTATCAAACACTTAGACTACTCATATCAAGTACATGAAACAAATTAGCTAAAATACATATTATAGCAAATCCTTCCACATAGGAGTTGTCATATGTACAACAATCATGCATGCTCGATCAATAATCATGTTAAGCACAAATCATACTTCCATACTCATTCAGACATCTCAACAAACACATGGAGTGCACTATATTCAACATAGTTCATATATATATATATATATAATATACGGATTACATCGTATCTAAGCACGTGTGATAGCAATCAAGTCAGTCATAAATCATTCCTGACATTGAAAGCCTTGAAAACTATAACCTAAACATTTATAGTCCGCACCTTTCACCGGTAAACGAGTAACGGACTCAATTTAAACACCAATCTTTGTCTACGGCACAACGGTCATCTTTAGAATGAAATAGGTTAGCTATTTCATCTTCTCTACTATTTGAATCTCCAAAACAGGTTAGGGTTAGGATTTCTTACCCAAGTACGGAATCGGAATCACCGTATTAGTGATACAAATATGGTGGTCAAGCACATAGAGTGGCAGGAATCACTCCAACTCTCTCCCTCACTTTCTCTCTCTTTCCTTCTCCCTTTTTCTCTTTTCTCTCTCTTAGGGTTGGAAATTCGTATGACATGAGAGAGAGAGGGTTTAAGGCCCTTATATAGGCCCAGAACTGGTTGAAATGGCCCCAGGGCCATGGTATACTTAGGTTATAGTTAAATAGGGGCTGTTTTGATCCAACGGAGCATTTCTAGAGGCCCCTTTTCTGCGTGCGGTCGAACTTAAGCTCCCTGGCATTGAATCTAGGTTGAGTTAAGTTTTCATTCCGATCGGATATACAGATCGACCGTGGTAAACCAGTTTCAATTCAACGGTCACCGGTATTAGATCAGGGCCACAAGTACACTGACATGTGTTGAAATTTTTCTTTAATCTAAGGGTGTAATTGGGTCAGATTCTGACGGTATGAATCCTTATATTTGGCTTGCAAGTGAACGACTCAATTCACTTAAATTTGAGCACGTTTCCTAAAGATATTCGCATTTCTCACACACTTTGCTCCGGGTTCAAGTTGTGTGTTTCTAGGCACAGTCAGGACTTGATTTCCGAGATGAATGTCAAGCCCAGTAAGGTGGTCATAACGGTATAGTTTTGCGGTCATCGGACTTTCGACGTGTGGTCCAGGTCCAATACGGAGTTTCAAGGTGCTCCCGAGAGCATCCGGGTTTAAAGATGCATCCTAAGTTTTAAGGTAATGTAGCGCTAACTGTTCTACTCGTTTTGGGTCTACAGATCATATTTAAAATGATTAGTGCTAATTTCACAGGTAATGTAGTTTAATACTTAGTTAATCCTCGTCTAATTTCTAAAGGTTTCGGTCCTGGGTGATTTCTGCCTGAGGTGGTGCTCGGGTCTTTGTACGGATTTTTTCGAGACGTTACAGTTTATTACACATGATTGTGCACTTAGTAAAACTCAAGAGTATGAGGTCATATATAGACCAATGTTTTAAAAATCAAATAGCATTGTAAAGATTTTTTTTTTTTTTTTGGAAAGGCGACTAACATAACGAGTTAGGTTTGCTCCCTATAGGTGTGGGTTCGATTCCCCTCCCTGCATTACTCAATGCACATGGTTGTGGGTGATTGTGTATATTCGCAAAGAATATTCTCACTTAAAAAAAGGACGGGTCCACCCTGTGCTATCCAAAAAAAAAAAAAAGATTAAGTTCCAACTTAGAGAAATTTATATAATACTTATTTGTACTATCCTTCTAACTAAGTGTCATTCCTTTCAATCCCGCTTCAAACTCACCCCAACTCCCACTTTTTATCTATTTTTATGTGCTATAATTTTAAAACCCTACTACCTTTTTTATTTTTTACATTTGGGCGCCTTAGTGTTTTTTAATTTATACCACATTTTTTCACATATCAAGAAGTACTTTTCTGACTATATTCATTCTTTCTCATCTTCTTCTCTTTTTCTTTTTCTTTTTTCTTGTAGGTGGTCTAAAATAGTTACACACCTGCTAGACAACCTACAATGAAATATAGAGCCGTTGGAAAACTATGGCCTATATATTCAACTAAATGTTCACGACATCCAGTCCGTCCATCATGTGCAACCCATCATGTTCTCCTACATGGCCAAAAATTCAGGTTGATCCGAAACTCAAGTGGGCCACACCACTGAGAATAGTGAGGATGAGACACCCACTAATTTGTGGAGGACCCAAATTGTTTTGAATATATCGCCCAACCCATTGAGAATATGGGTCTCGCCAGAATGAATGGACAAGCTAAAATGTACGTTATTCTTAAACTAAGGTAGGCCATGGCCCAACGAGCATTAGGTGAGCTTGATTTTTGGGTGCCAAGGAGAATTAGGGGGTTACATAAGGTCAATAGATAGACTATTCAAGGTCGTGAGTATTTGGTTGCAATGCTTATTTTCACGCACTGTCAGTTGAGATATATAAGCTAGACCAAATAGCTAAATTTTACATTTTTATCGACTATGGTGGTGATGTGAAGGGTTAAAGGCTATATGACATGGTCACAAGGAAAATTATCCTTAATTGTGTCGTCAAATTTGACAAAAGATCCTTGTTCCGTAAGGATAAGCACAAGGATGTTAAAAATTTAGTTGTTTGTATTTAGGTAGATAGATGAGACACAAGCTAATACTAAAACGTAAGTAAAGGTACAATAGCAGGTGGAATAGCTACATGTGAGAATAAATCCGCCAATGAATCGTAGGTTACCAATGAGATACAGAGGTGACTTCCATGTTCCATTTACCCTCATTATGGATGAGGGGCGTGCGTCTACTTTTCAGGAGACTCTTGATGATATAGACTTTGAAAAGTCGAAAGTAGTGATGCATGACGAGATGGACTCTCTGTACAAGAATGTAACATCCTGAATTTTCACGGCTGGAGTTTATACTCATGCCCGAGAAAACCGGGTGTTAATAATGTATAAATTAGATGCTTTAAAAATCGTACCATTTTTTTAAAATCACATTTAGATACATTCATGAAGATAATATTCACGAGAATAAAATCGATTGTATTGATTATTTCATCAGAGTAAAAGAATTTAACAAATTATCGAATGCCCTCTCAATGGGAGCTTATTAATTTTCGAGTTCACAGCGGAAGTATAAAACTATATCATAAAATTGTCTTTTTATTCATTTAGTATAATCTTTTATAGGGAGATAGCCTTCTAGGTCTTCAATCTATACATCGCCTGCATCATCTGTACGGTTAGAGAGGATCAATGCCCTACTCATAGTGATGGTTATCCTTTAAGATTAACAATAATTCAAGAGATTCATAAAAGTAATATAAGGGTTCTAATACGTCACGTACTCCACTACTATGAGAGGTATCAACATGCACAACCAACCTATATGAGATCATGCCTTGCAAAGTGTGTGTGGTTCATCATACGTAGTGATCATCACAATATGAAATATAATTCATAGAAAACTTGACTCGACCTGCATCCCATAACTATGGATATTTGCTGATGTGTCCAACGTTAGCGTGGATTTATGCGAACATCTCAAGACGAGACAATAACGTGATTAGGGGATTTATGTAACACGATGTGTTTGTGAAGTGATTATTTGGGACATCCAATCCCGAAAAGCGATGTAACACATATGACGGTTTACTTACATTGATTGTGCACCACGCCAACCAACCCACGAAATTACGTGCAGACGAAAAGGGCCGCTACCCCGCAACGCATTACATCTACGATAAATATTTGAATCGCTAGTTGTGATCCTTTTAACACATCACTTGCATTCATAAAGTACGTAAACTGAATCATGGGAATTTTAGAATATCAAGACACATGCTCAAGCCTCAAAGGTAGATAGCACAAGGCTAAATAAAGTAAAGAAAAGAGTGACAATGGTCAACTCAATAAAGAAAGAAGTGACAATGGCCAACTTAATAAAGAGGAGAGTAACAATGGCTAACTCAACAAAGAGGATAGTGGTAAGGGCCAACTCAATAAAGAGAAGATTAGCAATGGCTAATTCAATAAAGTTGGTAAAAGCAAGGGCAAGGCTTGTACCCATCGCCCCACATAAATTCATAAAAATCACTCATAATCAACATCATACCATAATCTCAAAGGGGAAATAATTGTTGACAATACTTTTAACAATTGCATAGAGAAAATCATGAAAACAGGAAAAAGGCAAGATAATTCTTATCAACTTAAATTAAAATAAGCTTAAAGGATAAAACCCTCACCTTAGGTTGAATCACCCTCTCGTATGATTTTGAGTATGCTCTAGAGTTGGATTCAAATCATGAGTACATGAATCGTATGGTTAGATTGTAACACTAAATAGAGTTAGTTTAAGATCTAAATCTGGTTTCAACATGCTATTATCATACGTAAGGAGGTTTAGATGGAGCTTGGACAGAACAAGTAAATTATTCTAGTTTTTTACTAAATAGAATTTAGTAAAAAGAAAATATGATGGCTAACTCACCTCTTGGATTTGTATAAGGATAGGCTGAACTAGCTGGCCTTGGTGAGTCTCGAGTGTTGAAATGGGCAGCTACAGCAGGCGGCTCTCCCTTCCTCTCTCTCTTCCTCTCTCTTTTCTTTCTTTCTTTCTCTTTCTTCCTATCTTTCTCTCCAGGTGTGGGAGCCGAAGATTTAGCTTTTCCGAACCTCTCTCTCTCTCTTTTTTCTTTCTTTCTTTCTTCTCTCTCTCTCTCTCTCTCTCTCTCTCTCTCTCTCTCTCTCTCTTCTCGTCGAATCTCTCTCTCTCCCTCTCTCTCTCGTTTCTTCTCTTCTTCTTTTTTTACTTTCTCCTCTCGGTCGGATGCAGAAGTCTTTATAGGTGCAAGGGGTTCCAGACCCTTCTTGCGGACGAGTTATGCAATTCTCGTTGCGCAGTCGAGAATGTGAAGAAGGTTTACACAGCTTTTGCTTGCTTAACGAAAGGAGAGGGAAGTCCCTTTTTTCTCTCATTTAGTCAGCGTAAAGGGGATCAAAATCCTCCTTGGAGAGGTTTGGATAGCCAGGATGGGTTGACAGATTGCGTAAATAGGTTTGGTGCGACTAGCTTTCTAGGACGATGGTTTTTTGGAAAACAGATTTGCGCCCGCTGTTGCGTAACGATTACATGCATGGGCCTTGATGGGTCTTGTATTCTTAGTTGAGGTCGAGTGCCAGACTCGACAGACGGTTCTGATAATCCAGATTGGCTGGAGTGGTGGCCCACTTGGATAAACCACACTTGCAGCCTAATGATTTGCGTTTGAAACTATTTACATGTGGGATCTTTGAAACGAGTGAAGGAACCTAGGGTCTGGTCAGTTTTGACCCAGCTTCAAGATGGACGGTTTGGATCCTCCCAAGGGATGGTCGTGGTGGCCACAACACATCCCAACAAACGATGTTTGTTCGTTTTGCGAACGGCGGGAGAAACTCTCCTTTTTTCAAAATCTGTCAGGTCAAGCCCGGTTTGACCCGACTTCTAGTTCAGTGCACCGCCGGAGCTCATGTACCGTGCACACTCGGGCTTGATTTTGGGGCCCACACTGATGTTTTTAAGAAATCTACTCCGTTCATTTGTTTTGTCAGCCCATATTAGGGTCCAAATGGGGCCCCTGGTCAGAGATTAGGCAAGTCTAAAACTCAAGTAGGCCACCCTCAGGTGAATATTTGTTTTAACCATTGATCTTGTTGATCTAAGGGTTCAAATTTGATATGTATAGTTGATTTATGATATATTGGCATGGTGTAAAATTTTACATCAGACTAATCGTGGGAACCATGCTATCTAGAATCCATGGGTCTAGGTTATTGGCATTTTCATAATTATTGCTAATGTGAGAGTTTTGTGAAATCTAATAGTTTTACATGGTTGTATGCACATTTATGAACAATTCTTACAAAAGAACTTACATCTAAATCATTATGAGTAGGGCTATACACGAGTCAAGCTAGCTCGAAAAGCTCGCTCGACTCGGATCGACTCAACTCGGAT
Organism: Magnolia changhungtana; assembly: GCA_030180095.1. Lineage (NCBI taxonomy): Eukaryota > Viridiplantae > Streptophyta > Magnoliopsida > Magnoliales > Magnoliaceae > Magnolia > Magnolia changhungtana. The sequence continues at coordinate 698,329 of JASAUF010000364.1, read as the reverse complement.
TGACTCGGATTGAAAGGCCGACTCAAGGCAAGTCAAGCTTGTTTACTAAAGCTTGAGTTGAGTTCAAGCCAAGTTCGACCATGGTGTATTTCAACTTGACTCGACTCGACTCGAAGCTCGAGCTCGAGCTCGACTCAGCACGAGTAATATATTTTAATAATATATATGATATATATTATATTAATTATATATATTATATTAATATTAAATATAATATATATATATATTTATTTATTTAAGTTTAAAAAAAGAAGTTAAAACTTAAAACTTTTTACTAAAAAATCCTATCCGACCCTACCCGTCCCCATTCCCTCTTTTTCTTTCCCTTACCCTATCGAGGTAAACTCGACTCGACTCGAACCACTAGCTCGACTCAAACTTAACTCGAAAGCTTTGGCAAACAAGACAAGCTTCAATGTTGAGCTCGAGGGCAAGCTCAAACTCGAGTATAGCATGGATGAGTCAAGCCGAGCTTAGCCCACCTCGACTCGACTCGGCTTGATGTACAACCCTAATTATGGGTGAAGGGTTATTCATTAACTTAGTTAGGGGAATGTACATGTATCAAACCACATGATCAATGGTCGGATATGACTTGATTTATGGATGGAGATTGTTCTCAAGGGTCAAAGTCACATTGGGAAATAGATGTAAGGTTAGGATAGCTATATTAGTATCTTACACATGTACATATTATGTTAAATTCCATGGTAACACTCGAGAACTTTCAATACTCGGGTATTAAAAAGTTCGGAGTATTACGAAGAATAAGACGTGGGACTTGGTAGAGTTTGTCATTGGCCATAAAGTGATTGGGTGCAAATGATTCTTTAGGAATAAACATGATAGGTACAAGGCAAGATTGGTAGCGCATGGATACACTCAAAGAGAATGTGTCAACTTCATTGAGAAATTTGCTCCTATAGTGAAGCAAGTATTTATCATATTCATATTGACATTGTTTGCCTAATACAATCTCAAGCTGGAACAGATAGATGAAAAGACAACTTTCCTACATGGAGAATTGGAAGAGCATTTTTCCATGAAACAACCAGAAGGTTTTGAAATACATGAGGCAGAGAACAAAGTTTGTAGGTTGAAGAGGCCGTTGTACGACCTGAAATAGTCATCTATATAGTAGTAGAAGAATTTTGATTCTTTCATGATGAGTCGAAGGTTTACCAATAATGAGTATGATCATTATGTCTATTTCAAGACACTGAGTGATGGGAAGTTCATTATCTTGGTATTGTTTGTTGATAATATGCTTATCGCCAGTAATAGCTTGTTTGACACCTACATACTGAAGACTGAATTATCAGGGACATTTAAGATGAAAGATCTGGGAGCTGTAAAGAAAGTTCTCGATATTAACATATACAAAGATAGGAAGAGGAGCGAGCTATAGTTATTTCAAGTTGAATATATTGAGAAGGTATTAATAAATTATGGAATGGACAAGGCAAAGTCGATCAATGTTTCCCACGTAGCTCATTTTATGCTTTCTTTTTAATAGTATCCTGAAACAGATAAAGAAAAGTATGATATGTTTCGTGTTCCTTATTCTAGTATAGTTGGCAGCTTGATCTATGCCATGATCTGTATAAAGAATGGATATTTTACATGCAGTGAGTGTTGTTAGCAGATACATATCTAACTCTGATAAGCAACATTGGGAGGTAGTGAAATGGTTACTTTGATATATTTGAGGTACGCAAGACTATGTCTTGACACTTGAAAAATTAGGAGACAAGTTAGTAGGCTATGTAGATTCAGATTATGCGGGCAGTGCAGATAATAGAAGATCGACTTCCGGTTACTTGTTTGTATTAGCAAGTGGAGTGATCGGTTGGATGTCAAAGCTTCAGTCTGTAATAACTCTTTTCACAACCGAAACTGAGTATATGGCGGTGACAAAAGTGTTCAAGGAAGGTGTTTAGTTAAGAGGAATGAAAAATGTGATGCCCCGTCACTGTGGCCACATGTGGGTGGGCACACGTGGGCGGGCCCTAAGGTGGCTGGCAGGCTACTGTGCATACAGTGAAGGTGAAACTTTGTCCCACATCAGAAGTATCATCTGAAGTTGTGGTAGTTATATGTGGAGTTGCCACCCTATACTGTATGATGCCTTTTGGGGGCGACCTCAAGAACAAAACCGTGCGGGCTGTGCCTAGAGCAGTCAATATCATACAGTGTGGGTGTGGGTTGTTACAAATGGTATCAGAGCCGAGGACGGCTCTGCCCTCGGTGGGGGATACTTCCTGTCACTGTCGCCACATGTGGACGGGCACACGTGGGCGGGCCCCAAGGTGGCTGGTAGGCTACAATGCTGGCAGGCTACTGTGCACACAGTGAAGGTGAAATTTTATCCTACATCGGAAGTGTCGTCTTAAGTTGTGGTGGTTATATGTGGAGTTGCCACCCTATACTGTATGAGGCCTTTTGGGGGGGATCTCAAGAACAAAATCGTGCAGGCTGTGCCCAGAGCAGACAATATTATATAGTGTGGACGTGGGCTGTTATAATAAATCAGTTGGAATTTTAGTAAGAGGTCGTGCCAGTCAATTATGATAGCGAATGTGCAATTAATTTGGCTTAAAACTCTGTTTATTACTCATGTATTAAAAATATTGATGTGAATTGTTATTTTATCCAATGGGTGATTCACACAAGCGTAAATCCGATTAAAATGCTTACTAAGGTGGTTCTTATAGATAAGTTCAAGTTTTGTGCAACTTTTTTGGGCTTGGCAAAGCCGTAATGAGGACAAAGTATGCATGAGAAGTGATGATGAAGCTGTGATGTAAAGAAATTAGAGATAATGGTGACAAATGACTATGAAAAATGAAGATTAAGGACATGGTGGAGATTGTTGTCGTATGTCTTAAATATGTCTGTAACAGGGTATGTTGATGCCATCGATAGACTACTCGATGTCGCAAGTATATGTCGATGTCATCAACAGATTCTCGATTCCATAAAAAAAAAAATCAAAAATCATATTTACTTGTTGGTCAATTTTTGAAGTTGTTATTCAATGGCATCCAAAGATCTTCGATGTCATTAATAAGGATTCGATGTTTGTCGATGCCATCGAAGGTCGCATCAAGCATGCACGCAAAATTTCATAAGTGCGGGATTTGTTTCCTATTCCAGTTGTGATAGTATCTATTGGGTGTAATTAGGATTAGGGGGAGATTAAGGTGTATTAGGGCTTTTTAAAACATTCCTAAGGATTCAAGGGTATAGTTAGGGTCTAAAGGAGATTCGTGGTTTATTCAAACATATAAGATCATCGATCTCTTGTAATTCTATTTTCATAGTGTATTACTTGTCGCTTTGTGCTATGGTTTTTTTCCCACAAGTATTTTTCTACGTAAAAATTGGATTGTTCTTATTTGGGTTTGTTTGTGTGATTGCATGTACTTTGCTTGATTCCACTCTATGTGCTTTCATGGTTTTCAACAGTCTAGACACCCAAGGATGCTTTAGCTGTAATAGAGAGTCCTTCTAAAGAAAATGGAATGATTGCAAATGTAAGGGCTGTGGAAAACTTCTGCATTTAAAGGGCAACAATTCCTTCTCTTAGATTAAATGGATGCACACATATGAATTTTGGAACTTTAGAATATACAAAATAGAGCTTTGCGAAGCATATATATGTGTGTGTGTGTGTGTGCGCGCGCGCGCGCGCGCGTGTGTGTATGTTAAATAAATATCATGAATATGTCAAGACATGCCACCATGGCACACAGGTGCGAAATCCAATCTATTAATCAGGTTCATTCGACAATTTACATGTTTTTCCAAAAATAAATCTAGTTCACTCAACGTGTGGTACCCATTATTGGAAACAGGTGGATGGGTTAGAAAAGTTCGACCAAGTTTTTTGAAGCCATACATTTATTTTGCAGACTGTGGCCTACCTAACTAGTGGATCGACCTCATCTGCAATATCTTCTCTTCAGGTTTTGTGGTAGTTTAACCTATCGTGTCATGTTGGCATGTGTGGGTGTGTACATGAGTATATTACACATGAGTGTGCACTTAGCAAAACTCACGAGTATGAGATCAAATATAGACGAATGTTTTAAATATCAAATAGCAATGTAAAGATTTTTTTTGGAAAGGTGACTCACATAACTAGTTGGGTTTGCTCCCTGCAGGTGTGGGTTCAATTCCCCTCCCTGCATTGCTCAATATACATGGTTGTGAGTGATTGTGTGTATTCGCAAAGAATATTCTCACCTTAAAATGGGGCGGGTCCACCCAGTGATATAAAAAAAAATAAAAAAAATGACTGAGTTCCAAGTTGGAGAAATCTATATAATCCTTAGTTGCACTATCCTTCTAACTGAGTGTCACTCCATTCAATCCCACTTCAAACTCACCTCAACTCCCACTTCCTATCTATTTTTATCTGCTATAATTTTAAAATAGATGCTTTCCTACTACCTTTTTTTTAATTATTATTATTATTATTATTTTTTAAACATTTGGGTGTCTTAGTATTTTTTTTATTTGTACCATATTTTTTCACATATCAAGTACTTTTCTTCATATATTCATTCTTTCTCATCTTATTTTCTTTTTTCTTGTAGGTGGTTTAAAATAGCTACACACTTGCTAGACAACCTACAATGAAATAGAGAGCCGTTGGAAAACTATGGCCAATATCTGATAGTTGGATAATCTAAATTTTTATTTTTAGGCCACATAATCTGTCTACATAGCATTTGCGTACCTCCTGATATACAATTCAAATATCATATACATGTTAAATTGGCACATGTAGCCATTAAAAAGCATTTTTCAATTACCCATACTAATATACGAGGCATGAATGATTTCAATGGCTGAGATTTAATTTGTGCTAATGGTGACAAGAAACTAGTCATTGATCATTTCAATCAATATGATTCATGGAAGTTGGAGATGATGTGATTGGTTTTTTTCATTTGATCTGGTTGTAATTAGAAGATTTATATAATAATTTGGTAATTAAGCAAATTTCATCACGATTATTTATTTATTTTTTCTTTTTTATGTTGCAACACTTTTCTTTTTTTATTTGATGTGATTTCATATCTAGACTAATCAAACATAGCTTTTCATTCAATTATGTAGTTTAAATTAAGTGTGATCTTTCATAATTGAATCATAAGATGGTATGTTATTCTACATTTCTTTGCTAACAATTGGTATTATAGTGATGCAGGAAAGGACGTAAGGTCGAACACCATCTTCCTCAGGGGATAACTGTTCCAAATTCATAAAACTTCTATGGACTCCTCACAGAGACTTCTCGAATCTACGAGGAAAAAAAAAAAGAAGCAAAATATAAATAAATTCTATAAAATTCGTAATTTGATTGATGATCCAAATAAACGAGTTTATAACCCTTTAAATAAGGATACTAAGCCATGGGAGAAGTTTTGGAATCAAACTACAACAAAAACTCCTAAAATTCGTGACTTACTATAAATAGTAAACTTATTATTTATAGGCGGTCGTGATCTCTACTAGTGCGCATGGTTTTCGGTAAAAAATAGTAAGTGTCCTATTTGGCCGAATCATGACATTCTCCTAATTATTCTAAGCACTTTTCATGTTGGGTGCAACTCCTAAAGCCCAATGGATGAAGAGTTATACTTAAACTAAAGCTTAATATAAATAGTAAAAATGAAATTAAAACAAGAATTTGACCGTTGATCTGATGGTATTTCACAAATTTGGCATGGACAAGTTGGCATAGTGGGCTTGGGTGGCTAAAGTATCTCGTCCTACCCCAAAATCATATATGGTTTGTTAAATAACTCATTTCGGTTTGCGAGATACGCCCGATTTAAGGTCTTGACAGTCCGAATCACTTCCGCTTGCGATCGGGCCTCTTCTAGTCCATCTTGGCCATGAAATTATCCACGACCCGCTCTATATCATATAGTCTACATATGCATCAATCATAATGGATGGACGATTAATATTATTTCAAAAAATCCTATACAGTTGGTGAAAGAGATCTTCATCCATACTGTTTTGAACAGATGAATGGTGAAGGTTTAAATGTCTGCATGACATGTGTTCACTACAAAAAGATAAATTAGATTGCACACGCGTTCTAACGTACACATGTGACACCTATCTCCTCAACATGCCTTTAAATAATGGCATTTATTTCACCCCCTCTAGTAGCTAGCCTCCATAGGCTCTCATCGTGCCATTTTTGCTGCACTTAGCAAATGAAAATTACCATACACGGTTGGCCATTTTTTGCATATATAGATTATTTATATAGTTAATCATGTGACTAGTAGGAGTTATTTTTATTTTTATTTTATTTAAACAAAAAAAAGGGAGGTGGGGGTGTCATAATTTGGTGGATTAATTTAGGAAATTAACCGCTATGTCAGGGCCCACAATATCAATAATCAAAATTACTCCTGAGGGCCCCGCTTGTACAAATTACACACTGAAATGAAATGATTCGGCACATGCTTAACACTTTAGGGGGGTGTAATCTAGTAGATTAATCTATGGCATCCACCACTATGTCAGGACCCACCATATCAACAATCGAATCAACCCCAAGGCCCCCACTAGTACAAATTTTGTACTGAAAAGAAACAATGCAATACATGGTTAACACTTTACCAACACTTGCTTCCACGTTACGTGTTTTGCCTAACACACCATCGCATGTGTGCTGATGTGGCACACCAACGCCGAATCTAGTGTGAGAGTATACTTAAGTATTTTTTTTCATTTTTTTGTATAACTCGGGGCATGTTTCAATTATCTAGATAGTTGGTTTGTGGTGCCCCATAATGGAGGGACGGATTCTCAAAATCTCATTAGTAGGACAATTTTAATCTTCTAATTTGTAATCTACAAATATATAGTTAAGAAAGTAACTTTAACTTTTTAAATTCAGTTTTAAAATGAGTGAAATATTGATGATTAATTAGATCTTTATATCTGAAAACTGTTGGTACTCGATCCATCTAGGACTTATCCAAGAGTCTAAATATAACTGTATTGTGACCCCACTAAAATTCTAGACATATCCTTTGATCAAGATGTGATAATTCCTTTTTCAAGAATGAAATAGCTTATAATATTTTACGTTGCGTGTAAAACACTTAAGGTATGGGGCCCACCATGTTGTAAATGTGAAACAAACTCTGTTCATCATATGAAACTCTAATTTTAGTAGCATGGAAAATCGATCAGTTTTATAAATATTTCATATAGGCCACACTAACTAAAGCAAATTGAATGAGATTGATTTTTATTTACTATTCATATTTGTGACTCACACTTAATGAATGGAATTGATGAAAAATAAACACTATGATGGCCCTACGTACAAACTTATGATTGGCATCCTATCTTGGTGGCATGGTCCACCTACTCCATCCACAAACTTATGGTTGGCATCCTATCTTAGTGTTGTGGTCCATTTGTTCCATTTGTACATCATGTCAGTCATAAATATTTATTAAGCCTTGAATAGGTCCTAACTTATGCATTAAACGAATGTTGATATTAATAAAAGAAGCGAAAATGTTCACAACGATTAGATTAAGTCTAATCACTTAGTTCAATTAGATCTATTCGTTCATGATTATATTAAAAAAGTAATCTATTTTGGACAAAGTTTTATCATCCTATTGATAGTTTATATTGTTTATTATTTGTCTAAATCAAGTTTCTTTCTAATAGTTCCTTGAGGATGTGATCGCATCCCAATCCTTAAGTCTAAAACTCAAAGGTTGAAACTGATCATATTAGTCATGAAAGTGGCCTCAACCGATGAAAATTCTCTTCTGAACTCATGTGTATAAAATTTGATAGTTTTATACATGTTTATGATTCTATGAAATTGTGTTTTGGTCTATTATGGGTAATAATAATCAAATAAAAAATGTTATTAGTTTTAAAACAGAGAGGTCATGATGGTACGCTCGACACTTGCTAGAATTGAGTAGACCTATCATTATTTTGACTAATTTGATGAAGGCCCCATTCGATCAAATGATAATGTAAAGTGTAATTTTTTATTTTTTCTTTTTATATTCATGCACTGCTTAGATGGAATATATTTATTAATTTGTGAGAGTGTGTCTATTTTGTATATTTAATTATAAATATTTTCAATGTTCTAACACAATACAATGTTATACCATTTTTTACCGGATTTTATTATCACGGATGGAAAGAGCCTTTTGATATTGTTTTAAGTTATATTGACTTTAACCTTATTATTGATAAGAAATGACCACATAAGTCATTTAACACTGGTAGAGTCAGAAATTGCTCATTATAAATTGAGGTTAAATCTAATAAAATATGTCTAAAAATTATGAAGCATTCAATTTTTTAGACAACGAAATATTTCATGCCCGAAGCTAAGAAGGTTGGAGAATTTCTTATCGAAATAAAAATCAATTTTAAAAGCTGGATAAAACCAAAATAAATTCACTTATGCATAAGTTGACTTGTGTATCTTATAACTACTAAGGAAATATCCAATAGTACATCGTAGAGTTATCTAATATAATTTTGAAAATATATACATTTGGCTTAAAGATAAAATATGAACTCATAATTTTTTTTAAGTTTTGATCTCTTTATCTTCAAATTTTTATTCTAAATCAATTATAATACTTAAAAATAGAAATTAATATTAAACGAGCTCATTTCATAGTACATTCAAGAGGAAGAGAAACTCAATAGGTTGAAAAAAGTATATAATATTCACCTTATAACCTCCAAATAAGTATATCATCCCGTGTTTAATCCATATTATCGTAAGTAGAGGTACAAGAGCAAGTAGAGTAGCCACTTGTGAGAAAGAATCCGCCAATGAATCGTAGGTTACCAATGAGATACAAAGATGACTTCAATGTTCCATTTTCCCTCATTATGGATGAGGGAGAACCGTCTGCTTTTTAGGAGGTTCTTGATGATGTAAACGCTGAAAAGTCGAAAGCATTGATAGATGACAAGATAGACTCTCTATACAAGAATGAGACACGAGAGCTGGTAGAGTTTGTCATTAGTCATGAAGCGATCAGGTGCAAATGATCTTCAAGAATAAACAGGATAGGTACAAGGCAAGATTGGTAGCGCACGGATACGCTCAAAGAAAATGTATTGACTTCACTAAGATATTCGCTCCTATAGTGAAGTAAGTATCTATCAAATTCGTATTGGCGTTGGTTGCCTAATACAATCTCGAGGTGGAACAGATAGATATAAAGACAACTTTCCTGCATGGGGAATTGGAAGAGCATGTTTACATGAAATAATCAGAAGGTTTTAAAATACAAAGGGCAGAGAATAAAGTTTGTAGGTCGAAGAGGTCGTTGCACAACCTAAAATAGTCGTCTAGGCAGTGGTAAAAGAATATTAATTCTTTCATGATTAGTCAGAGGTTTACCAATAATGAGTATGATCATTATATCTATTTTAAGACACTCACTGATGGAAAGTTCATTATCTTGGTATTGTTTGTTAATAATATGCTTATCGCCAGTAATAACTTGTTTGACATCTACATATTGAAGACTCGGTTATCAGAGATATTTGAGATGAAAGATCTAAGAGCTGCAAAGAGGTATCTCAACATTGACATACATAGAGATAGGAAGAGGAGCGGGCTATGGTTATTTTAAGATGAATATATTGAAAATGTATTGATAAAGTATGAAATGGACAAGGCAGAGCCGGTCAACATTCCTCACGCAGCTCATTTTAGACTTTCTTCTTAACGGTGTCCTAAAATAGATGAAGAAAAACATGATATGTTTCTTGTGCCTTATTTTAGTATAGTTGATAATTGATCTATGCCATGGTATGTACAGTTGGTAATTGAACTATGCCATGGTATGTACAAAGACTGGATATTTTACATGCAGTAAGTATTGTTAACAGATATATGTCTAACTTCGATAAGCAATACTTGGAGGCAGTGAAATGATCAAACATTTAAAAAATCAGGAGATAAATTAATAGTCTATATGGATTCAGATTACGTGGGTAGTGTGGATAATAAAAAATCAACTTCCGGTTACTCGTTTGTAGTAGCGAGTGGAGCAATCAGTTGAATGTCAAAGCTTCAGTCTGTGGTGACTCTTTCCACCGTTGAAGCTGAATATATGATGGTGACAGAAGCGTTCAAGGTATTTGGTTAAGAGGAATGATAAATCAGTTTAGGAGGTCATGCCAACCAATTATGACAGCGAATGCACGATCAATTTGACTAGAAACTCTGTTTATCACTCACGTACTAAACATATTGATGTGAGTTGTTATTTTATTCAATAGGTGATTCACACAAGCGTGAATTTGACTAACATGCTTACTAAGGTAGTTCCCACATTTAAGTTTAAGTTTTGTGAAACTTATCTGGGCTTGGCAAAGCCGTAATGAGGATGAAGTGTGCATAAAAAGCGATGATGAAGCTGTGATGTAAAGAAATTACAGATAGTGGTGGCAAAGGGCTATGAAAAATGAAGATTAAAGATATGGTAGAAATTATTGTCAAATATCTTAAATATGTCTATAACAGGGTATGTCGATGACATTGACAGACCACTCGATGTCATCGACAAATTCTCAATTCAATCGAGAAATTAAAAGAATTAATCTTATTTGCTTGTTGGACAGTTTTGGAAGTTGTTATTTGATGGCATCGAAGGATCTTCGATGTCATGAATAGAGCTTCAATGTCTGTCGATGCCATCGAAGGTCGCATCAAGAGTGCGCGCATAATTGCATAAGTGCGGGATTTGTTTCCTATTCCGATTATAATCGTATATATTGGGTGTAATTAGTATTAGGGGGAAATTAAGGTGTATTAGGGCTTTCTAAAACGTTCCTAAGGTTTCAAGGGCATAGCTAGGGTTTGAAAGAGATTCGAGATTTATTCGAATATGTAAGATCATCTATCTCTTATAATTATGCTTTCATAGTGTATTACTCATCACTTTACGTCGTGACTTTTTCCCGCAAGGGTTTTTCTAAATAAAAATTTGATTGTTATTGTTTAGGTTTGTTTGTGCGATTGTGTGCACTTTGCTTGATTTCATTCTCTATACTTCCGTGGTTCCCAATAGTCCAGACACCTGAGGATGCTTTAACTGCAATAGAAAGTCCTTTTAAAGAAAATGGAATAATTGCAGATGTAAGGGTTATGGAAAACTTTTGCATTTAAAGGGTAACATTTTCATCTCTAAGCTTAAATAGATGACACATAAATTTTGGAACTTTGGAATATACAAATATGGACCTTCGCTAAGCATATATATGTGTTACATAAAGATTATGAATATGCCAAAACATGCCACAATGGCACACAGGTGCGAAATCCAATCTATCAATCAGGTTCATTCGACCATTTACATGTTTTTCCAAAAATAAATCTGGTCCACTCAGTGTGTGGTAGCCATTATTGGAAACAGGTGGATGAGTTAGAAAAGTTCAACCAATTTTTTTGAAGCCATACATTTATTTTGCAAATTTTGGCCTACTTAACTAGTGGATCGACCTTATCTGCAATATCTTCTCTCTTAAGTTTTGTGCCTATCGTGCCACGCTAGCACATGTGTGGGGTGCATGAGTTTATTACACATGAGTGTGAACTTAGCAAACCTCACGAGTATGAAATCATATATAGACCATTGTTTTAAATATCAAATAGCATTGTAAAGTTTTTTATTTTTTTGAAAAGGTGACTAACATAACGAGTTGGGTTTGCTCCCTATACGTGTGGGTTTGATTTCCCTCCCTGCATTACTCAATGCACATGGTTGTGGGTAATTGTGTATATTCGCAAAGAATATTCTTACCTAAAAAAGGAGTGGGTCCACAAAAAAAGACTGAGTTCCAAGTTAGAGAAATCTATATAATAGTTATTTGTACTATCTTTCTAACTAAGTGTCATTCCTTTTAATTCCGCTTCAAACTCACCCCAACCACCACGTCCTATATATTTTTATGTGCTATAATTTTAAAATAGATGCTTCCCTGCTACCTTTTTTATTTTTACATTTGGGTGCCTTAGTATTTTTTAATTTATACTACATTTTTTCACATATCGAGAAGTACTTTTCTGCCTATTCATTCTTTCTCATCTTTTTTTTTTTTTTTTTCTTGTAAGTGTAATAAAATAGCTACTCACCTGTTAGACAGCCTACAATGAAATATAGAGCCGTTGGAAAACTATAAGCTATATCTGATAATTGGATAATCTAAATTTTTATTTTTTGGCCACATAATCTGTCTACACAACATTTACCTACCTCCTGATATACAATTCAAATGTCATATACATGTTAAATTGGCTTGTGTAACCATTAAAAAGCATTTTTCAATTACTCACACTAACATACGAGGCATGAATGATTTGAATGACTGAGATTTATAATTTGAAAGCCATATTTCGACCCGGACGTTTTCGGGATGCCCCTAATAACCAACGAATGGCAAGTGCTTTTCCTTGTGTAGATCCTATTTCAATGGGAACTTGATGAGTCGATCCACCTACACGTCTTGCTTTTACTGCTATATCGGGAGTTACTCCACGTATTGCTTGACGTAAAATTAGGTACACTTTCTCTTTATGGTATTCCACCTCTTACTTGTTTTTGGTTTAAAGATGAAATTCTTAATGATAGTTAGTTGTATTCACTGATTTTCATAATAATAGCCTGTTCTACAGCAGGATTAACTGCATTTTTTATGTTTCGGATGTATTTACTTTTGAAAGCATTTACACGTTGGATTTCAAAATTACAGTGGCACAAAAAATAGCTCGTTCTCTTCAATATCTATATGGGGAAAAGACGGACCCAAACCAGCTAACAAAAATATACATAATAACGAGAAACTAGTCATTGATCATTTCAATCAGTATGATTCATGAAAGTTAGAGATGATGTGATTGGATTTTCTCATTTGATCTGCTTGTAATTGGAAGATATAGATAATGATTCGGTAATTAAGCAAATCTCATCATGATTATTTATTTATTCTTTTTTATGTTACAACACTTTTCTTTTTTTTATTTGATGTTGTTTCATATCTAGACTGATCACAACTACTGTGGAGCCACTAATATACTTAGTTCAAATAATTCAATGGTCAAGCCATTTAAATTATATAGAGTCTACCTCATAGAATAGAAATTCTTTTAATAACATTGTATCAAGAAAAACCCTTATCAACTACAAAGCTTTGTAGGTTAAACTTAACTTACAATGTGACATGTGTAGCCCATTGTAGTGTGCACCAAAAGATCAACATTCATCCTTGTTCATTAACATCAAACATGGTTTTTCATTTCATTATATAATTTAAATTAAGTGTGATTTTTTATAATTAAGTCATAGGATGGTTTGATATTCTATATTTCTTAGCTAACAATTGATATTATTGTGACGCAAGAAAGGATAATTGTTCTGAATCCACAAAACTTCTCTGGACTCCTCACAGAGACTTCTTGAATCCACGAGAAAAAAAAAGCAAAATAGAAATAAATTCTATAAAATTCATAATTTGATTGATGATCCAACTAAATGAGTTTACAACCCTTTAAATAAGGATACTAAACCATGGGAGAAGTTTCGGAATGAAACTACAACTAAAACTCCTAGAATTCGTGACTTACTATAAATAGTAAACTTATTATTTATTGACGGTCGTGATCTCTACTAGTGCGCATGATTTTCGGACAAAAATAGTAAGTGCCCTATTTGACCGAATCACGACTTTCTCCCAATTATTCTAAGCACTTTTCATGTTAGGCGCAACTCTTAAAGACCAACAAATGAAGAGTTATACTCAAACTAAAACTTACTATAAATAGAAAAAATGAAATAAAAAGAGGAATTCGACCGTCGATCTGATGGTATTTCACAAATTAGGCATGGGCAACATGACATAGTGGGCTTGGGTGGTTGAAGTAGCTCGTCCTACCCTAAAATCATATATGGTTCGTCGAATAACTCATTCTGATTTGCAAGATACGCCCGATTTAAGGTCCTTACGGTCCGGATCACTTCCACTTACGATCGGGCCTCTTTTGGTCCATCTTGGCCATGAAATTGTTTGTGACCCGCTCTACATCATATATCCTACATATGCATCAATCATAATGGATAGATGATTAATACTATTTCGACAAATCTTATACAATTATAGTAAAAAAGATCTTCATCCATACTATTTTGAATAGATGGATGGTCAAGGTTTAAATGTCTTTATGCCATGTGTTCACTACAAAAAAAAAAAAAAAGATTGCACACGCGTTCTAATGTACACTGTGGTACATATCTCTCCAGCATGCCTTTAAACAATGACATTTATTGCTCACCCTCTAGTAGCTAGCTTTCCTAGGCTCTCATCATGCCATATTTGCTGGACTTAGCAAAGGAGAACTATCATACCCGATTGACCATTTTTTCTATATGTAGATCATTTATACAGTTGATTATGTGACTAGTAAGAGTTTTTTTATTTTTTTATTAGGGGGGTCATAATCTTATGGATTAATTTAGAGAATTAATAATCTAGTGGATTAATTTAGGGGATTAATCGCTATGTCAAGGCCCACCATATCAATAATCTGAATTACTCCTAAGGGCTCCGCTTGCACAAATTACACACTAAAAATAAACGATTCGACACATGATTAATACTTTAGGGGGTGTAATCTGGTGGATTAATTTAGGGCATCAACCTCTATGTTAAGACCCACCATATCAATAATCTGAATCACCCTCAAGGCCCCCACTTGCGTAAATTCCGCACTGAAAAAAAAACAATGCAATACACGGTTACCACTTTACCAACACTCGCTTCCACATTACGTGTTTCACCTAACACGCCATCCCATGTGTGCTGACATTGCACACCAACGCCGAATCTAGTGTGTGAGTATACTTAAGTATTTTTTTTTTCATTTGTTTGTATAACTTGGGGCATGTTTCAATGATCTAGACAATTGGTTTGTGGTGCCTCATAATGGAGGGACGGATCCTCAAAATCTCATTAGTTGGACAATCTTAATCTTCTAATTTGTAGTCTATAAATATATAGTTAAGAAAATAACTTTAAAATCCAGCTTAAAAATAAATGAAAAATTGATGATTAATTAGATCTTTATATCTAAAAATTGATTGTACTTGATCCATTTAAGACTTATTCAAGAGTTTAAATATAACTGTATTGTGACCCCACTAAAATTTCAGATAAATCTTTTGATCAAGATGTGATAATTTCTTTTTCAAGAATGCAATAGTTTACAATATTTTACGTTACGTGTAAGACACCTAAGGTATGGGGGCCACCATGTTGTAAATGTTAAACAAATTCTGTTCATCATGTGAAACTCTAATTTTAGCTGCATGAAAAATCGATCAGTTATATAAATATTTCATATGGGCCACACTAATTAAAGCAAAGTAAAATCTCTAGGCTCGTACTTTGGTCACGCCTAACTTTTGAATGAGATTGATTTTTTATTTACTATTCATCTTTGTGACTTACACTTAATGAATGGAATTGATGAAAGAGAAATGCTATGATGGCCCCACATACAAACATATGCTTGCCATCCTATCTTAGTGGCATGGTCCACGTAATCTATCCACAAACATATGGTTGGCATCCTATCTTAATGGTGTAGTCCACTTATTACAATTATACATCATGTCAGTCATAAATATTTATTAAGCCTTGAATATGCCCTAACATATGCATTAAACGAATGTTAATATTGATATTAAAAAAAAAAAGAGTGAAAATGTTAACAGAGATTAAATTAAGTCTAATCGCTTAGTTCAATTAGATATATTTGTTCATGATTATATTAAAAAAGTTATCTATTTTAGATAAAATTTTACCATCCAATTAATAGTTTATATTATTTATTCTTTATCTAAATCAGGTTTCTTTAGATTAATTCCTTAAGGATGGGATAACGTCTCAATCTTTAAATCTAAAAATTAAAGGTTGAAACTGATTATGTTAGTCATGAAAGTAGTCTCAACTGAAGAAAATTCTCTTCTGGACTCATGTGTGTAAAATTTGATAATTTTATGTATTTAAGATTGTATGAAATTGAGTTTTGGTCTATTATGAGTAATAATAATCAAATAAAAAATGTTATTAGTTTTAAAACAGAGAGGTCATGATGATGCGCTCGACACTTGCTAAAATTAAGTAGGCCTATCATTATTTTGACTAATTCGATAAAGGTTCTATTCAATTAAATGATAATGTAATGTATAATTTATTTATTTTTTAATTTTTATATTCATGCACTGCTTAGATGGAATATATTTATTAATTTATATGAATGTATCTATTTTGTACATTTAATTATAAATATTTTCAATGTTCCAACACAATATAATGTTATATTATTCTTAACCGAGTTTTATTATCACGAATGGAAATAGCCGTTTGATATTGTTTTAAGTTGTATTGACTTTGACTTTATTATTGATAAGAAATGACCACCAAGTCATTTGACACCGGTAGAGATAGAAATTACTTATTATAAGATTGATGTTAAACATAATAAAATATGTCTAAAAATTATGAAGCATTTAATTTTTTAGACAGTGAAAGGTTTCATGCCTGATGCTGAGAAGGTCAGAGAATTTCTTATCAAAATAAAAATCAATTTTAAAAGCTCAATAAAACTAAAATAAATTCACTTATACATAAGTTGACTTGTGTATCTTATAACGACTAAGAAAATATCTAATAGTACATTGTATAGTTATTCGATGTAATTTTAAAAATATGTACAATTGGCTTAAAAATAAAATACAAACTCATAATTTTTTTTCGAACCTCTATCTTCAAATTTTATATTCTAAATCAATTATAATACTTAAAAATAGAAATTAATATTAAATAAGCTTATTTCACAATACATTCAAGAGAAAGAGAAAATAGTAGATTAAAAAAGTGCATAATACTCGCCTTATAACCTCCAAACAAGAACGTAATGAAAACAAAATATGAGAAATAACCTTTAAATACATCAATTAGTAAGTAGCCTCAACCTGAATATTAATTAATAAAAAATGGGCTAAGAATGATGTATGTTTCTTTTACAAAAAAAAAAAAAAAAAAAAAGACCACTAAAAGAAGGAATATACAAATTTTAAGAAATGACTCGTAAAGAGTAAAAATCTTGCCTTTTTTTTCAATAAAATATAGTTGATATATCAATAAATACCTTGTAAATATATTTTTGTGCTTCTATTCACATATGTAATTTAATACATGATGTATTGTACAGATAACTAATTAATGTTGAAAAAATAGTTTATATAAGCAAATGGTATAATGGCAAATGTAAAAGCGATTGAAGTCTATTGGCTTAGATTATCATTAAGTCACATATTTGATCTGGTAAATAAAGTTTATGTATCCTTTATAAGACGCAATTTAACTTTTATTTATCGGTTCGATAAATGTGCTTATATGTTTAAATTTAAAAATAAAAAAAATTAGTAGTTATTATAATAAAAATGTGATTGGCATTAACATTTTAGTTAATAACATTTAATAATTGGACTTAAATATTTCACATGTGTGTAACGTTATCTCTTTACAGGACAATACGAATTGTACAAAGGAAAGCTTAGAAAATAAAAATTCCTCCATGTTATTATATAAATGATTATGCCATATCTCTCATGAGATAATGGAAAGGCTTATGCAAGAAGGAATTTTTCATTCGCTGGACTTTTTAGACCATAAGGTCTGTATTGACTACATTAGAAGTAAGGAAGTAAGGACCAGGAAAAATGTCGTCACTAGGAATATAAAACTCTTAATATCATACAGATATATGCTAACAAGTTTCTACTACATCTTGAAACGAGTATAAATATTTTATCACTTCGTAGATAACCACTCTCGCTTGGATACCTATACTTTATAAATGAGAAATCAAATACACTAAGTGCATTTAATAGTTATAAAACTTAAAGTTGAGAATCAACTCAACAAATTTATTTTTTAAGTTGTCAGATATAACCGTGATAATAAATACTATGGATGGTATGATAATCAGGGTACAATCCTGGTCCCTTCGTAAAATACTTAGGGCCTATTTGGCACAAGGGATTAGAGTATATTAAATGTGATGGAATTTAAAAAATAATCATTACATGTGGCAATGTATTATCTGTTAACACATTATTTTTATAAAATTCTACCCCATGTTTCGATTATAAAAAGGTCATGGGTTCTTGACAATACATGGGTATACAACGTTTAGAAGGATGTTGACTAGAACGTGGAATTAACTTTCTATCTAAGACTACTAGTAAGTTGTGGGCCCCGCTATAATGTATGTGTTATATCCACACCGTTCATGATCCACTTTGCAAAATCATTTTAGGGCATGGACAAAAAAAAGTAGTAGATCCAAAGCTTAGGTGGACCATACCATAAAAAGAAATGGAGATTAAATGCCTCCCATTGAAAACTTCTTGGTGCCACAAAAGTTTTGGATCCAACGATATTTGTTTTTTCCCTTCATCCAGGTCTGTATGACCCTAAGAACAGGTTGGATGGTGAATAAATATCAAGGTGGGCCTTAGGAAGGTTTCAACAGTGGCCATTATTGTCCCCACTTCTTTCTATGGTGTGGTCCACTTGAGTTTTATATCTACCTTATTTTTGTACCCATGCCCTAAAATAATCTCAAAAAATAGATGGACAATGTGAATATAACACATACATCATGGTGGAGCCTACGAAAGCTGGTGACGTGAGTGAGGTCAATGGTGTGCACCCCAAGCGATCCACTTTGGATTCGTTAGATTCGTGTAAATGAAGAGGAATTGTTGAAATCCCTCTTAAGATATGCACATTTTCCATTGACAAAAATAAAAACAAATGATTGAGAAACAAACGGTTTGTGGGGTTTAAATCGTGGAATTTTCAATTCAATTCCACTAATCCCATTTAATCTCGTGCACCAAATAGGCCCCTATAGGATTATGAGATTGTCACCCTATATATTATGCTTGACATATGGGAGCAAAATGGTGTAGTTGAAAGATGCAATCGCACTCTAAAGGACAAAGTGCGAAATATGATTAGTAATTTGATGTTGATAAAATTTATATAGAATGACACGATCAAAACTGTATTACACATTATTAATTGAGTAGTGGGCAAAATTATATCGAAAACTCCATTTGAATTGTGGATTATGAGAATATCCAGTTTGTAATATTTTATGTATGAAATTGTCCTCCGAGCCAAGCTTTATAATGCGTAAGAAAGAAAACTTGATCCTAAGATAATTTTAAATATCTAAAAATTTTGAAAAGTTTTAGATTCTATTATCCTTCCTACTCCGCTAGGATTTGGAGACCGATAATACTACGTTTATTGATGACATTAAAATAATCGGAGTACAAATTTAAGAAATATTGTACTTAAGGAATAGTAAACTGTAATTTTTAATATAAATATTCTAAATAACATGTGTATTCATCCTTCAGTGAAACTTTCAACTACTAAAAATCACCCTGTAAACATTAAACACAACCCATTGAAAAAAAATTTTAAAATCGAATATAAAATTATGAGCCATTAAGAAGATTATATGTGGGATCCCGGTCTTTTGCAACATCGCTCGTATGCACACGTGTCTCAACTCGCACCGTTGATAGACCATACACTGCACCCTAGTATACCTAAAAAATCACCCAAGTGATTTGTTCTAAATGATCTTGAGACCTCTATCATATGAACCGCGTCGTCGTTGCGATCACAATGATGAAAACCGTGCATCAATCCGACGCTCCATTAGTGAGATATGACCCATCAAATGTAAGGCCCAAATTATGTATCCAGTAACACAAACAACCTTTATTATGTAGGCCCATTAGACTTGAGCCCATGTGGGCCTAAAGCCCACTTTTAGAATGTGGAAATTACTAACAAATATGACAATTTCTATATGACAAAATAAGAACCTAGCATATATAAGATAAGCACTATAAGACAAAATTGGATTCTATCCCAAAACTCATCATTAACTCTCTCCCCATGCTTTAGAAACTAATCATGGCTCATGTCCACTTCACCTATACATGCATCCAATGTATGTCTTAATTTGTGTCACATCACTTCAAACAACCAATTGCAACACTCCACTTCATCATCCACCATGCATCACTTACAACCCATAATCTTTATCCATCCATTAGCCAATGCATGTCTAGATTTCTTCCACCTTAGCCAATGCATGCTTAGCACCATCCACCTCATCCATCCACTACTCATATCATACATCACATTCCGCTTCACTTTTAACACCAATAAGATCCTATGAACTTGACACATCATTTTACCACCTCAACCCCCAATTCCCTATATAAGAGTAGGAGCTCTCTTGCACTTATTCTTTTTTTATACTTAGAAAAATTCTGAGATTTTAAGAGAGTGTGTGGCTAAGGTGTGGCGCACCATTGATCAAGAGGGAGTGGACCACACATCATCATCCAACCATCCATTCATTGAAGTGATCGGTCTACACCCCTCCTTCCATCTTCCTCATCCTCCTCTTTTTTCCTCTTTTTATTTTCTTCATATGTGTGGGCCCCACTAGTGTGGAGTTCTTGTGTACATATATTTATATCTATGGTGGTCAGCAAAGTGGCCCATGTCAGTATGATCCACCACAATGAACACCATATCTACACCCTTCATTTGTAATTCTGTTTTTTTTTTCTGGACGGAGTAGTTCTAAAAATCATATAAAATCAACCATGCTAAGATCGAAGTTGAAACTTGGGGATATTTTGAATCACAATATTGACTAACTCTGTACCAAGTTCGTAGCCATCCAACGGTCCAATCACCCGTAACATCAAGTTTACTTGGCTGTTGTCCAATAGCACATGCAGGATTTCAATTTACTTAAATAGACCCATTTTTAACTCTTTTAATGAATGTATT
This sequence comes from Magnolia changhungtana, assembly GCA_030180095.1. Taxonomy (NCBI): domain Eukaryota; kingdom Viridiplantae; phylum Streptophyta; class Magnoliopsida; order Magnoliales; family Magnoliaceae; genus Magnolia; species Magnolia changhungtana. The sequence continues at coordinate 677,323 of JASAUF010000364.1, read as the reverse complement.
GAAAATATACGTTCCGTTGGATTCGTAGAAAATCGAACCAGCTTTCCAACGGTATATAATATGCCTCAATCGGAGTTCGAACGGCTGAGATCTTGGCCTTATGCGAAAGATGTATTTGGAAGCTTATTATGACCATTCTTGTTTGGGCCATATTCGTGATTCCAACATTTAGATGTATTTGATATTTGCTCTTAACTTACTTGAGATAGTTAATAATCATATGTTTGGTCCCCATTGTCAGATTTTTTCATGATAAAATTTAGAAAATTCTGGACCGATATACTTCTGTAAGGACAATTCTTGAATTTTTATGTGTGGTCTAAATGGATCCAAGGCTCTGTATGGTTAGAAACCTATAAACTGCCTGAATGACTTGTTCCCAAACCATCCATTGGATCAGATCTTTCAACAGAGAATCTAATCATAGAGATTTCATCAATATATATTCTATGTGTTACTTGATGAATATATTGAATTTATGTTATACATAACAATTATCCTCTCATTAACTCACTTGGGTGTGGGATCACTTGTGATTTATACAATTTATTAGTTCATCCAATCTGAAAACCCATGTACATTGCTGTGTGTCTCTTATCTTTGGTTTGCTAGCATGTGCGCCCCCACTTGCCATTGGATCTATTTCATTTCCTTTGCACTTTCTGTTTGTTAAAATTTTCTAAGTACTTGACTGTATTGCATGTAGGCTTCTTTGACACCTTGCAGTGGGCCCCACACTCTGTAGTTAAGGGTCCCACTTTGGGGGATGTTTAATCCTTATATAGGTGAGCTGGGATGTCACACCTTTTCGTCAGGAATGATTCCCTAAATGTTTGAAAATTGAGCCCTAAGTTGTGACAGACCCCATTGCTGAAAACCGTCTGATTATTTGTATTTTGTACCAACTTTGGGCCTTTGTAGTGGACCACACGCTGGATATATGAGTAAACCACCACTTAGAACCTTTAACCTATACCAATGAATAGATAAATAATATTTTACTGGGGCTAAATCAAGCCCCACATGATCAGGGAGTGGGTCCCAAAATGTGGTCAGGCATGGTTGTGCAGAAAATCAAAGTACTTATGTTTGGCTCTTTACCAAATATTACGTGTGCACAACTAGTTGGTCCCAGCTAATAGTTTTTCAAGTACATATATAGTACAACCAAGGTCACCTGATGGGATACTGAAAGGTGGTCCCCTATGATCATGGGACGTACTCAAGATTGGGCCAAAACTAATTCTGCACTATATTTCCTGCACAGTTTCTCCAAGTACTCATGTTTGGGCCATCACCGTAAATTATATTCACCTAACCAATGAGGCATGCCTTTTAGGCCCATGTGATTATGAATCTGACTCTAAAATGGCCCATAACCAACATTGCACAAAAATTTGTTTGATGCAAAATTTATGTGGGGCCACATCAGTGGGTTCCACCACCTTCCCAAAGCATTTAATAAACTCTAAAAATAACTCTCAGGTCTTATTGGGGTTAAAACCTTAAGTGGGCCATCTAGTATGGGTTATCTTGTATGGGCCTTACCTTCCATGTGATGAGGCCTAATGAGATGTATGTGAGGCCCATTGTGATATATATGATGTGACGCCCCAGTCACTACTTCATATGGGCGGGCACATGTGGGTGGGCACATATGTAGGTGGACCCCCAGGTGTGGCTGGCAGGCTACCATGCTAGGCGAGCTACTATTGCAGTTGACTGTAGCATAACTTGTCCCACATCGGAAGAGTTGTCTGGAGTTGTGGTGTATATGTTGGGTTCCTCCCTTAACAGACATGACGCATTGGCCTTGTACGCCAAGCAAAACCTCTGCTGTGCACTCTGATGGTAGTTGGGTTGGACAATATCATGGACGGGTAAGTGTTGTATGGGCGAGACCATGGGAGCACCGGGTCTGGGCGAGCTACCAGTATCCTTACCTCAAATAATGCGTTGGCCTTGTGCGCTAAGCAAAACCTCTGCTATGCACACTGATGGCAGTTGGGTTGGACAATATCATGGACGGGTAGGTGCTGTGTGAGCGGGACCACGGGAGCACCGGGTCTGGGCGAGCTACCAGTATCTTTACCCCAAATGACGCGTTTTAAAGCTGTGAACTTCGGCAAAGCAGACAATATCACGTGTTGTGGAGGTGGGCCTTACATATGAGGCCCATGTGATGAGGCCCAATGTGATGTATGTGAGGCCCTTGTATGAACTCCATTGTGATGTGTATAAGGCCTATATGGTGAGGTAAATTATGATGTATATAAGTCCCCTGTGATGAGACCCATTGTAATGTATATAAGGTCTATGGGATGAGGCTCATTGTGATGTATATAAGGCTTATGTGATAGGGCCCATTGTGATGTATATGAGGCCTATGGGATGAGGCCCATTATGATATGATGAGGCCCATGTGATGAGACCCATTGTGATGTATGTGAGGGCCATGTGATAAGGCTCATTGTGATATATGAGACTCTTGTACAAGGCCCAATTATGATGTTGATCCCACCATGATGTATATGATAATGTTTATGATGCCCATCCATTTTTCTAGCTAGTTTAAGGGCCATGGGCTCCATTGTGAGATAATCTCTATAGCGGGCCGCATTCTAGGAGACAATGGTGGTTAAATGTCTACATTGTAAACTCCCTAAGGACCATTACCCATTGTAAGTTAGAATCTAAGGTGGGCCACACTTTAGAAGCAATGATGGTTAAATGTCCACGTTGCAAACTCTCTAGAGCCCATTGTTAAGCCCATTTCTATTTTTCCCTTATTGGGCCCTCATTAAGAATAATGTTTTCCACCATACCCCGTAGTACTACTCAAACCTTGGAACCCATCTTGTGGCCATGATATGTAGGCCCATTGTGATATGTAAGCTCATCATGATATGTAGGAATGTTGTGATAAGTAGGCCCATTGTGATATGTAGGATCGTTATGATATGTAGGCCCATTGTGCGAGGCCCATTGTGATTGTAGGAAGCCCATTGTGATGGTATAAGGCCCGTTGTGATTGTATGAGGCTTATTGTAATTGTAGGAGGCCCATTATGATGGTATGAGGCCCATTGTGATTGTTGAGGCCCATTGTGACTGGATGAGGTCCATGCGATATGTGAGGCCCATTGTGATTGTATGAGGCCGATCATTATTATGATTGATAATCATGCATGGCATACACCATGATTCATGCCCATACGCATCCTTTGCATGCTTGTTATGAGGAGTGATTGACCATAACATATGTCATTGGGCTGGTTGTTTTCAGGACTCCTTGCTGAGAGACGGAGTTACCCCACATGAGCGCGTGGTACCCATAGGACTGATGCATGACTGAATTGTATGATATGATTTTTGTTCGCCCTAGCGACATCAGGGCTGAGGCCTCCACAGGCATATCGTGGATGACAGAATTGGACACGGAAAATATTTTAGTTCTACATGGGGCGCCATATATGTCCCTATGTGAAAGTTCCTAAACTCTTATGGTACCAAAAGGATGCTTTAACGTCGAGACCGAGTGGATGTATGAGCGCACGAGTGTCGAATACCATTAGACCGCGTCTCCAGTTGGAAGGGGGTGTGGCCTTACCCACTCAAGGGTAGGGGGCAATGCTAGACTGAGTCTGACCAACTTGTAAATGGGTCCTCTATTGACGTGTCAGATAGGTATTGGCAGACTATTGGTCAGGCAGATATTGAGGTCTCTTACACTCACTTGGACTGCGTGCTTGAGGGAGGGGCAGTGCCATTTGGAGCGTACTAGACCCCGGTGATTGTCCAGAGAGAAACTGTACTGATATGTGGATTCAGATGAGGAATAACATGACTTATGATTATACCTTACATATGACATTGGGCACGTAGGTCTTGCATCGCATAGCCTTGGTATGGTTGACAGTATTATGCTAAACCCCAGTGATGATCTCGGATATGTACAATATTGATATGTGGACTTACTGAGCAAGAGTTGCGTACTCAGCATTGACTCATTCATTCATTCATTTACTATCCACTCAGGCTGGTGGTGCGCAACCAAATCATTATGTGTACCTTCGCAATGGTCAGGATTTTGATTGGGGCGCGTGACCAACCTAAGATCAAGAGTTTACCACATTGAGTCTAGCTATCCAAATTTAAGTATGTGATTGATTTAGATAGAAGTCCCTTGTGATGAACCCCACAACTTGTGATATCACGTACTATCATCTCAACTACACAATTTAGCCTTGTCATTTCTTTTGAATTGCATACTGCATTACATCCTCTGCATTTGACATATTGTGACGCTCGGTCACATGGTCACATATGGGTGGGCATACGTAGGCGGACGCTGATGTGGGCGGGGCCTAGCGGGCCTGGGCGAGCTACCAGTGGTTGACAGACTATTATGCTGGTAAGCAACTGTGCACACAGTGAAGGCATGACCTTGTCCCACATATTCGTGAATTTGTCAGGATTTGCATATTGCATTGCATCCTCAGCATATGACATTTGATTTATTATGTCCTTGTACTCAAATGATTATACATCAGCTTTGTCATTACCTTTCTATCATATGTCATATAGTAGAAAATGAAATTTGATTATCTTGTTCATGATGATTGGCCATTTTAATAATTCATGGTCGCTTGTTGAGTGACATGCCTATTATTGATGTTATGTTCATGATAACCTGTATATTTATATGACATGCTTGATTGATAACCTACTCACCTATGATAACATGATTAGTTGATAACATGTCTATGGTTGTTTTGGGTGTCTTTACGAAAGCACCCTGATAAGACGTGTTTTACTCCCGGCACGCAGTAGACTAATGAGTTGTGGTTTGCTCATACGTATGACTTATACTTTTTCAGGATGTATATAAGAGCTGTTGGAGTTTGCTATTGTTTTCTTATTACTGTTGAGCTGGTGCACCATATTATGTGTGACATGTCAAACAGATTCGTCTCTTCAATATGCATTGATACCATGTACAAATTGTGTAACCGCCTAAACAGATTAACTGTTCAAAAAAAAAATCACTTTGAAAATCCTCTTTATAGGACCCTAGGATCGAAATTTGGCATATAGGTGTCGGGAGCCGAGAATGGGATACTACGTAGGCTGTCAATGCCAAATTTAGAGATCGGGAATTTTATGAGCCCGGTTTCTGAGTTTGGGGCGTGACATTATAGAGAGGAAAAATTTGCAATCGTCAACAACTATGTCATATACTTATTAGAGTATGAATTTGACATGTGAGTAGAAATAAACATGTATTATTTTCGCAAGCTAATGAAATTTAACTCTTTCCATGATTTGATGATAAGAAAAATGAATTAAATTATCAGAGGACGACAATGTCTAAAATCTTGTTGTATTTTATAAAGAGATTAAGCTAATTGGTTGTAAATGAGTATTTAAAACTAATAGGACTCTAAAATAATATCATATAATACAAAGTTAGATTAGTTGTTAAGGATTTTAACAAATGCAAAGACATTGATTTTAAGGAGACTTTCTCAAATATCAAAGGAAAACTTTATTAAGATTATAATAACTTTTATGGGTTATATGAATCTAAAGATACATTAAATGTATGTTAAAATTGCATTTCTCAATGAAAATTTAAATAAATAAATATATTTAAAGTAACAATATAGTTTTCCAATCAATTACTCGAAACATTTAGTTTATAAATTTTAGAAGTTTATTTATGGATTGAAACATGTATCATGATAATAGTCCTTAAAATTTTATGAATTAATTTTCTTATTTGATTTTATAAAAATACAATTAATGAATATATTTATGTAAAAATTAATTAAAAAACAATTATAATGTCAATCTTATGCACCGATGGTATTTTGTTCGTCGATATAAACATTAGAATAGTGTGCGAAATAAATAAATTTTTATCTCAAAAATTTGAGATGAAAGATCTTAAGGATGCTTCCTTTATTCTCGGCATTGAAATACATCATGACAGATCATGTGGATTACTTGAATTACTATAGAGAGCATATATTAATAGATTTCGTAAAAGTAAAGCATACAAAATTGGTCTCCTGATCAAGCACATATTATAAAAGACAATGAGTTAAGAAAATTTCAATTATCTAATAATGACATAGGAAATAATTGAATGAAAGATATTCTTATGCATAGTAGTAGCGAGCATCATATATTAATGTTGTACATGTCTGGGTATCACTTTTATAGTTAGAATGTTGGATATGTATGTTTACATTTAGGGATTCATTGGATAATTGAAAAGAAAGTGTTACATTATCTATAATAGACAAAAGGACTTTTCACTCACATATAAGAAATTCGACTACATGAAATTAGTTAGATGTGTAAATGCAAATTTTCTTGCATACCTCAATAATAAATTATGTTTTTATGATAGTTGTAGAGTTATGTCATGGAAAAGCATAAAATAATCTATTGCAGCCTTATCTATTATAAAAGTTAAATACGTAACTTATCATGAAAACACGAATCAAGTTTACAACTTAAATTTTTTTTTTTTCTAGTTTATAAGTCATGAAATTGATCTTAAAATTATTGAAAATTTTATATAACAATCTGGTTGCAACTAACTTCTCCAATAATAACAAGCACTTATTAAAGTCAAAGTATATTGACTTAAAATATCTTATTGTGAGGGTGAGGCCCACCTATATGTATGCAATTCATTCGTCCATCCATCTGGCCTAACGCTGGATGTACCCCCTATATAATATAATATTTATATTTATAGATATGTGATGATGATGTTGACTTTGTGATTTGGGTAACTTGGTTATGCTCCATTATAAAAAAATAAATAAATTATATGGAAAATCATCCTTGTATGATCTCAGGATCGAAATCTGGCGTATGCGTGCTAGAGCCGAGAATGGGGTACTATGGAAGCTGTCGGCACCGGATTCGGTGATCAGCAATTTTATGAGCATGGTTTCCGAGTTTGGGGCGTGACACTTATTGTGAATGAATTAGTACAAAATTATTAAGTATCTATGTTATTCATCTTCACAAAACAAATGATAGTGGATTCACTTACTAAAGATTTTTTATCATTTTATTAAGAAGCATGTATAGAAGGAATTGCTGATCCTAATGATATATTTAAGTAATGTAAGTTTAGTTTAATGTGATTTATGTACAGGCATTTGAATATCTCATTTATTTATTATTAATTAATCTCTTATAGCGCTTATTTTATCTTGTCTTTCAGTGTGTACATAAATTATGAATAGATAAATTTTTACTCTCGTTAAAGATATGATGCCCTTTATAGAGATAACAAGATCACTTGGAGATAAACACGTATGATCACATTAAGCATGCAATTTTTATACAACACTTTCATATCTTTTATACATATTGTTAAGGTTACTCGTATCAGTGGTTGTGATTCATTTCACTTTGAAAAGATTAAATGTTGTGATTATTATCATAATTCAGTATTAGTGGGTCTTAATTGACGAGGTTTGATAATCGTTGCTCATATTATCTAATGATAGTAATTTAAAAATGCAGTGGGTGTTTAAAAATTACTTTAAAAATAAAAATAATAATTGATCATTGTGGCTCAAGTGAGAGAATGTAAAATTTCTATTAGGTGGGCCCATATGATCAATAATTTAAATAATTTTACCATTAGATTATTTGGATTGAGCATACTGATGGGCCCCATAGTAGTAGTGATCAGTCTAGATATGTAAGGAGTTATGTGCTTGAACTATACTATATATGCACAATATTTTAGAGACACGTAGACTTTTATAATGTGAAGACTCCTGGAGAATGAATAGTTGTGATAGGTTAAACTATTCTAACCTCATTTTTATAACTAAAGTTTTAGTCCCCTCAATTACATATATATGAAAAACCTCTTCTCCAATCTTCAATTTCTATAAAGGATATAAGGTGCAGAAGATCAAATTTATTTTTTATCTGTTAACATCCATAATAAGTCATTACTTCAAATATATATTTTTTCTCGACACAATGGCTTTTCCTAAAAGTGGTCATTCTAATCAACAGTGGGATCAATAAGTATTGTCATTGATGAATGCCTATTAAAATTTACATATTTGGCCAAGATAGTGAAAGTTAAGAAAACCAACAATATTTTTATGTTACCAAAAATACTATATTTTGAGCTCAATAAATAAGGGTTGAATGTATGGTCACCCATGAACCTAAGAATATAAAAAATATATATATAGAAAATTTTATGATTTCATAAAAGACTGGAGAATGAAAAAAAATAATAAGAAAATATGCATTTGAAGGAAGAAAGTGAAACAACACATGCAAGAATACAATGACGCTCACTGTCATTTTAAATTGGAGGCAACCCACCATTGTTTCATGAACCATTTAAATTGATGAGTGTTAGTGACTAAACTATAATAACTTGGGATTAAGACGTTCATATTATCACAATCATTTTAGTTTACTTATAAGTACTCCTACAATGATGGGCTAAGTTTCTAAAAAAATATTATATATACATTTCATTAAAGTTCTCATGTTCAATTGGTGTATTGAAAAATGATAATGTATAATGTCAGAGTTAAATAATCTATTAAGGCTCATATAGTCTAGATGAAGTTTAGATGATCAGCAAAGCATTATGACAATCTTTATAGAACAAAAAGCATACTTCTAATTTAGACTTTTACATCAAGTGTATCAATGAAAGAAAAAAAAAGAGAGCTGAAAATAAGAATTTTTCCAATATTGCACTAAGATTCTAAGAAAACATTGTGTATAGGTTTCGTAGAAGTTCCTAAATTCAATTAGTGCATCTGAAAATGACAATGTGTAATATCACGGTTCAACGGTACATTAGGGCTTACATAATATAGATAAAGGCTAAATCTTCAACAAAGCACCAACAACACAAAAGTAAATCTCTGATCCAACATCCATAGTACCAAGGTTAATCCAAAGTTTTAGTACACCAAAAATGCCTACACATCAAGTGCATCAGTGAAAAAAGAGAGAAAAAAAAACTGAAAACCAAAAGTTTTCACAATGGGCTAATAAGTATCACTGAAGTTCTTATAAGCAATTAGTGCATCTGAAAATGACGATATTTTCAACAAAGCATTTGATGTGTAGGCATGTTTGGTGTACTATCATTGTCTAATAGTACACTAGGACTTAATAATCTAGATGGCGGTTGAATTTTCAACAAAGCAACACAACAACCTTCATAGTAAAAATTTATAAATAAATAAAAACACAATTCAACATCCACAACACCATGGTCAATCCAAACTTTTAACATACCTAGAATGCTTACACATCAAGTATATCAATGAAAGAAGGGAAAAGAGCTAAAAACCAAGAGTTTTTACAATGGGCTAAGTTTCTACCAAAGTGTTGTTTCCCATAAATTCTAGTATTCAAATAATGCATCTAAAAATGACAATACATAATGTCGCAATTTAATAGTACATTAAGCCTTATATAATCAAGATGAAGGTTTTAAATATTCAACAAAGTATTACGGCAAAAAGAAAACTCTCCTATCTAATGTCCACAACACAAGGTTAATCCAAAGCTTTAGTACATCGAGAATGCCTATGCATTAAAGTGTATTAATGAATGTAGAAAGAGAACTGGCAACTAGAAGTTTTTACACATGTTGTGACATTCAAGAGCTTGCAATACAAGTAGAGTTGGGCATAGACTGGAGTCAGATTGAGTTAGGGTTGACTTGACTTGATCTGGTTTTAAAATAGGCCTAATCCGAACTCGACCCGACTCGGTACTGAGTCCAGTATGCCTGACCTGATCCAAGTTAGGGTCTGGCCTGGACTAATATGGACTGAGTCTGATCTGGTCAAAAGTACCGAGTCAGGTTGAGTTGGCACCGAATCGGATTGAGTGATGAGGGAAGGAGGGAGTGGAGAGGAGAGACAGAGGAGGAGGGTGGTGATGGTGGTGGGTGGCTGCTGGGCTTGGAAGATGAGAGAGGGAGGGAGTGGAGGGAAGAGAGAGAGAGAGAGAGAGAGAGAGAGAGAGAGAGAGAGAGAGAGAGAGAGAGGAGGAGGAGGATGAGGAGGAGGGTGGTGATGGTGGTGGGTGGCTTTTGGGCTTGGAAGATGAGAGGGAGGGAGTGGAGGGAGAGAGAGAGAGAGAGAGAGAGAGAGAGAGAGAGAGAGAGAGAGAGGTGAGGTGGTGATGGTGGTGGGTGGTTGCCGGACTTAGAAGAGGAGGATGAGGGAGGGAGAGAGAGAGAGAGATTTTGGGTCAAGGTCGGGTATGACAGGTAGGGTTAGAGATACTTAGAAATTAGGATTTTTTATTATGTATATATATACTTGAATCAGGCCAACTCACCCATTTAGTTCAGATTGAGTCGAGTCTAAAAGAGTCAGACGAGTTGAGTCCTCCTACGCCTAACTCTAAATACAAGGCACCCCAGCAAAGTGTATGAGCGACAACAACCATGTCACGGACAACCATTGCAAAGGGAGTTATAACCATCTCTTAAATTAAAAGAACATACAAAAATATGATTTTTGTCCCTTACACTGGTCTCTTAAGCTTAGCTATAGGGTACTGAAAATTGTTAGAACGACATCAAAAACCAACTATAGCCGTTAGTCTACAACATTTATCATCTCCCACCACGACACAATTCACAACCATCTTGTAGTATTCAATGTTTTGAGTAATAAAATCACAGCTTCATGCCAGCCAAGTTGGATAATTTGGATTGCCATGCAACTATTACCATCAATGCACATCTATGATTTCTCAAGCAGTGAAAAGCTAGTCAATGGGTTGGATCTAAGCCAAACACAAATAAAATTTCGAATAGGATCCACTCAACAGGCATGGTCTAGCCAATTCAAAGTCTAAGGAGAAGCTGATTCAAGGCCTGGCCCATTGACAGCACTACGCAGTTGCAGTGAAAGGCCGCCCTCCTTCTAGAAAGAAGAATCAGAGTTCACATTTTATATGCTTCAAGATATATATTTATAGCTATTCCAAACACCCACGTTGCAAAACACAACGTGAGCCGCCCAAAATGCCCACTTTGAATCGCAATGCCTTGCAATTTCCCAGCTATCCATGGGCCTGTTTGGTAGACACGTGAATCTGAATTCATCTCATTTTAGTCAGCGATGTGTGGGCGAACACACGTGTGTTGCATAACACCCAAACTATGTGGGGCCCACTTGAAGTCTGTGTCAGATATACTCCATCCATTACGTGATGTGCATGGTAAAAACATTTCCATTAAAGACTGATCAAGTGGGCCACTCTTCCGGAATATTGTAAAATAATGCCTAAAACCTTTAATTTCACAGGGTGGACGTTCCTGACTTTTGGGTCAATCTGATTTTTATTTTTTATTTTTTTATTGACCCTTCATTTAGTTAGGTGTAGCTGATGAACTAGTTGGATTGAAAATAATCACCATGGTGGGGTCCACACACAAAACCATGGTTAAAAATAAAAACCATGATCTCTAATATATAATTATGATGAATTAAGATGAGATGAAATCATTTTAGTTAGGTGTAGCTATTTTGGCTTGTTCCTACAGTTGGTTAGGTACCATGGAGAATATAATGGTGGGCCCCACAAAAAACTACGGTTGAAGTTTAAAAGTAATTTTAATAACCAACAATCATAATGTTTAATATATAATTATAATTAATTAAAATGAGAGGAAATTATTTTTAAGCGTCTATTAAATGGGCCCTAACACGTTAGGTGTAATAACAACCATTGACCATGGACCATGCGTGAGTGGACCAACGATTGACGGTTCTTTGGAAATTTCCCGGACGTGGAAGGAAAACCTTTCGCAGGAAGTTTCTGGAAACCTAGATTACAGTGATATTTGTGAGAAATCCACTCCGTTCATCCGTTTTTTGAGGTTATTTTAGGACTTCCTGGCCAAATTGAGAAAGATCCAATACTCAAGTGGGCCTCATTAAAGGAAAATGTGGGTAGGGAAATTCCTACCGTTGAAACCTTCCTGAGTCGACAGTGATGTTTACGCGCTATCCATACCATTCATAACGTCATTCATACTGGGATGAACTGAAAACAAAAATATTAGATTGATTCAAAACTTTTGCGGCACCACATATATTTCAACTATGAACGTTCAATCCTCACGTTTTTGGCCCCCTTGAGTTTTGGATCCGACTCATTTTTGGCCCAATGTCCTAAAATGAGCTCAAAAAATGGATGGACGGAGTGGATTTCTCACAAACTTTGCAATGGGCCCACCTAAGTTTCCAGTGCAGGAACTTCCTGGGAGGCTGTAGCAGGAAATCCGGCTTTTATTTATTTATTTATTTATTGTTATATATATATATATATATATATATATATATATATATATATATATATATATATATATATATATAAAATTGAGGTTAGTTCGTTGACTTCAAATATGCTTAAATAATGAGAAGAGTCTTGATCCATTTGGGACTTCAAATTCACGTGTATGATGATCTGAACCGTCCGTTCACTAGGAATGAATGGACCATAGATCAAAATCACTATAATTGGACTATCCCGGGCATTTAAAAATATGTACATAAAAGTCACTAGAATCAGATCAGTTGTTTTTTTCCATTAGTGGTCCACTTATGAGCCTTATGAGGAATGAATGGATTAGATCATCTTACATCTATCCCACCTACTTTGACCGTATGAGAATCTCCCCTCAAAAATAATGTTTCAATTATTAGTATTTTCTATTTTATTATTATTTCTTAATTTATTATTAGCATACTATCTTTGAAGACATCGAAGACGTACGAACGCCAATTTGGACGGTTGAAACTCTCACACGTGAGAAATGTGTAGAGCTCGAGTAGTTTTGAACGGTCAATTGACTACACGTGTTCACATTTGAGATAGCACGTGTGAGATATTTGGTACATTCATCAGGTGGGGCTTGGGGTATTATCAAATAGGCTATTCAGATGTTAGAAAAAAGAAGGTTAGAAAAGAAAGGACCAATGGTCCATATTCAATGAATTTTGGGCTGGGATTTGTTCTCAATGGTCCCCGCCTGATGACAGGACCAGATTTAGTAAAAGCTGGCACGTACGCGCATCTTCAACCTTTCCTCACGCACCGTTCGAACCTTTTTATCGTGTTGGGTCGCATTCCAACTGAAAAGAGAAGGGTCGTTATCGGACGCGGATTGCGTCCTACCCCCGCCCGGACGATAATCCGTCCGGGCAGGGCTCTGTGGGGCCCACAGTGATGTAAGTGTTTTATCCACGCCGTTCATCGTTTTTTTTCAGATTATTTTAAATTCAAATCTAAAATTGAGGCAGGAAAAAGGCTTAAATGGACCACAAATTGGGGATTGAACGTCGACCATTAAAAACTTCTTGGGAGCTAGAGAAGTTTCGGATCAAGCTGATATTTGTTTTTTCACTTCATCCACGTCTAAATGACCTTATGAATAGGTTGTATGGTTAAAAAAATCACGGTGGCCCTTTGAAAGGTTTCAACGGTGAGTGTCATTATCACTGCATCTTCCTTTGGTGTGGTCCATTTGAGGTGTGAACCTACTTAATATTTTGGCTCATGACTTAAAATAATCTGAGAAAAACGATTAACGGCATGGATAAAAGACTTACATCACGGTGACCCCCACAGAGCCCTGCCCGGACGGATTACCGTCCGGGCGGGGGTAAGGCGCAATCCGCGTCCGTCGTTATCCAAGTGGAAGTTAATTAGGAGATTCGCGCGATGATACGCTTGCCAACGTTGCACACCGGCATGGAATCTGAGGGCGAGTACCCCCTACCCCAGCAGCCCGGTGGCTGATGGTCGGTGCTCTGTGGGCCCCACCATGATGTATGTGTTTCATCCATTACGTTCATCCATATTTACAGATCATTTTATTAACTTACCTCGAAAATGAGATGGATATAAATCTCAGGTGGACCACACCACTGGAAAACAATAGTGATTGGATATCCACCACTAAAATCATCCCAAGGCCCACTGTACTTTTTATTTGACATCCAATCTGTTAATTAGGTCATACAGACCCAGATGAAGGGAAAAAACAAAGATCAGATTGATCCAAAACTTTTATGGCCCCCCAAAAGCTTTTAATGGTCCACGTCCATTCGACAGTGTTTCCTGTAATGTGGTCCATTTGATATTGATATATACCTCATTTTTGGTCTCATACCATAAAATGATCTCGAAAAATAGATGGACGGCATGGATGAAACAAATACATCATGGTGGACCCACAGAGCACCGACCACCAACCCGTGGCTGGTGGCAGGGGAGTAGCCAATCCGTTTCCATGGAATCTGCCATACATCAGTTGGGCCCCATGTAAACATGTCCCATGACTCCCATCCAAGAAAATCGTCCTGAGTCATTCATCAGGTGGAGCACTTGCGTATGCCAAAGTAGAAGTGGTTGAAATATTCCTATCCTAATCATCCATTCTTCTCGTGTAAACAGAGACCTGATGAATGGACAGGCCTGATTCTTTGGGCCAAGGAATGTTGAACGTGGATCCCACCTGACGACTGGATGGATTTCACATACGTGTGCTCGGCTGGAAGGTCAAAAACATTCGCGCGAGTCTCTGGGAAAGTTCGAATATAGAAATGAAGAGCTTTGCGAAGCCCACCATGCACTTCTACACGCAGCCACGTGATACCGTTTGCTGCTTGCATATGGTGGGGCCCACCTTGGCCCACGAATTAGGTCGATCAACTCATCGAGGGACCCACACGTGAAGAGAAATTGGACGGTTAGAAAAGCTACCAACAGTTCACATTAAATGTACGTTTAGGATCTGCCTGATTTTTGGGCTGGCCTGAAAAGGAAAAGTCATCTAAGCGAGGGCCCACCTCATGAACGGCTGGGACGGGTTCGGTAGCAGAAGGGAGTGGGTGAGCTCGACCGGTGCGGATTGGTTACTACCCCGCGAGGACCTAGCTAGAGACAGACTATCACTCTATGAGCCACCATGAATGCTTGCCATTGAAAACTTATTCAAAGGTAGCAAGTTTTGAATTAAGCTGAAATTTATGCTTTTGTCGTTATAGTCTATGTGACCTTACTAAAGGATTAGATGGCAAATCAACATCAAGGTGAACCCTTTGAAGCTTTCATCTGTAGCCATTCAATCTTTCTTTTGACTTAAGCCTCCAGCCTCTTTTTGCACCATGTCATAAAATCACATGTCAAAATAGGTAGCTTGTGTGGATAAAAGATATACATTACAATGACTCCTTATACCCTCTAAAAA
Organism: Magnolia changhungtana; assembly: GCA_030180095.1. NCBI lineage: Eukaryota > Viridiplantae > Streptophyta > Magnoliopsida > Magnoliales > Magnoliaceae > Magnolia > Magnolia changhungtana. The sequence continues at coordinate 662,020 of JASAUF010000364.1, read as the reverse complement.
GACTATCAAACTCTAGCTAGGTCCTGATTGGGTTGTAACCAATCGGCGAGCATGACATGGCTATAACCTGAACGGGCCATTCAAGTGGGAACTTAACCGTAAGCCTAACCTCCATGTTTGCATTGTATATCTACTTGGTGCATCTAATTTTCCAAAAAAAATTTAGCACTATGTTGTGCTTCCTTTTTTTTTTGCCATTCAAAAAATATTTCAAAAAAGTGAACTTTTGGAGGATACGGAGGTAGGTGTTTTGACAAAAATACTCTTACTTATTATGGTAAATCAGCTGAAAAAACAAAGATATTTTTGTCTTTCTACGTTTATCCTTGCAAATATTAGTCTAGTTTGGTAATTTAAATTTTTTTTCATGCCGGATGAAATAACAAAGGTAGTCCATCAGGCCTACACTAAAAATGTACCATTTTCTAGCCTACTTTGGCAAATGCTCCCAAATTTTAAGGAGATTAAAATTTTAAGCGGACTACACCATATAAAACAGTAGTCATTGACCATTAAAATATATTGTGGGCCACAATAACTTTGGATCATCAAGCTGATATTTATTTTCGCTTTCCTCTGTGTCTGTGTGATGTTATCCGCGGGTTGGATGTTCAACAAACATTATGGTGGACCTTAGGAATTTTTAATGGTAAACATTCAATAACTACTATTTCATATGATGTGGTCTGCCTAAAATTTATATTGTTTCATTTGTGAGATCATAAAATAAAATAATATGAAAAAACATATAAACGGCGTGCCTACATCTAGATGGGCCCTACGGTCAGGGTCCTACACCGCTGATTATGGGTCGCATGTAAGTCGCGCTCGGTGCGGGTTGCGCAGAGATTGTCGCTCCTTTACGAAGTACGGCTAGTTGACTACAGTAAACCAGCCAGCACCCAAACGAACCTTTTAAGAATAAATACTAAAGTTTCGTTTACCACAATTCGTTTACGTGGTGGTGACTTATAGAACATATACATGGTACACGTGAACATTAATCTAGACCGTTTAAATCTATGGATTTATTATGGATAGAGCGTGGGCCCAGAAGCTAAACTGATCAAAAGTTCCCGAACAAATAACAGGTGGAAAAAAAAATGCATGGCCAAAAAAAAAAGAAGAAGAACTCCTTCTCTTTCCTTTGTTTTTTTTTTTTTTTCCTTTTTTTTTTTAATAAAATATTTGGCTATGCTCCGTGGCCAATGAAAACCGCTCATCTGCTGGGCCATATGATGGATGGTTTATAATTTATTTTGCTTTTTAAAATCTCAGTGGTAGGATGATCGAATTGTTTTGAAATATCCACGTACAAAGTCGCGTGCGAACTTTCCACGTAAATGACTCTCTTTTCTATCGCTTGCGTAGAAACATCCCATAACTGACCGCACCGTGAGTATTGCCTGGGAGCGAAAATCTAACCAATCCACTCATTAAAGTGGGTCACACCAGTAGATTGGGTAAGACCAACGGCTGTCCGTTGATTTTGAAGTTGTAACCCTCCTGATGAGTGGAAAATCCTGGTTTTTTATTAAGAAGATCTTATGGTGTGGCCCACCTTTTGCACGGCTCGGATGATCCAGGCACCTACTTTGAGTGAAAGGGAAGCATTGTAGGTGGAAAGCTGACATGCGAACCGACCGTCGTACTGAGTAACTAGCACGCTGTGTAAACTTTATGGGGCCCAACTTGATGTATGTTTATTATCCATGCCGTCCATCCGTTTTTTCAGCTCATCTTAGGATAAAATACCAAAATTTAGCCATATATAGAGATCAAGTGGACCACACCACAGGAAAGAGTGGGAATTAAGCACCAACGGTTGAAAACTTGTTAGGAACCACGGAAGTTTTGGATCAAGATGATATTTTCGTTTTCCCTTCATCCATGTCTTTTTGATCTATGAACAGATTAGATCATAAATAAACATCACTGTGGGCCCTAGGAAGGTTTCAACGGTGGACTTCTTTATCTCCACTGTTTCCTGTTGTGTGGTCCACTTGATACTTGGAAATACTTAAATTTTCGTATGATACCATAAAATGATATGAAAAAATAAATTGACGGTGTGGATAAGATACATACATCAAAGTGGACCCCACAGAGTTTAATCAGCACCATACAGCGTGCTGAGTTACTCAGTACGCAATCCGCATCCGTCCATCTGCAGGCTAGTCTTTGCATACTATTACATTCCTAACCACCTTACATTTTTGACACGTTTTTTCATCCATGCGATGCCCCACCAAATCAACGGTCCATATACTGCATGTATATCAATGACACGCAGTAGACACATGTTGTTGCTGAAAGGTGCGCATCCCTTCAGTCGCAATCAATGGTGCTTTCGACGTGTGTTTTGTGGAAATTCAATGGAATGCAATCACAACCACTCACTTGGCATGCATGCATGGCGATTGGACCATTGACCGGCTGGGCCATTCCACGTCCATGGAATGCGACAATCCCAACGGTTTTATACCCACTTCGATCGTCCTCTGACTTTCCGGGAAAAAGAAAATAGAATATATAGCAGTTCACCTGCTCTTTTCAAAATGGTGGTGATTCTTCCACCGTGTACTTGGCATAGATGCAGATTAATCCAGACCGTCCATCGTAAGTTTTACTGTGTTTGACGGAAAATTACATTATCTGATGGTGTCTGTCAAACAATTGGCATGAAGGAAAGTGGTCAGCAATCCGAGCGGTTGAAATCAGATGTATTGATATTTCCATCACCTGGTTAGTTTGATTTTATGGTTAGGCTCTAATCACAAAGGGTCCAAAGCATGGAAGGTTTGGATTGCATTACACAGGCCGTTGAATGGTTACAGTGGTTAAGTCACCACCATTTTAAAACAGGTTACGAAGTTTCACCGTAGCGTAATTAGAGCTGGATAATGGATGAGAAATTGCTCGGAAATGATACGGTGGAGCCCGAATCAACGGCAAATGCCTGAATAACCGGAAAATGCTGGTGCTTTTTCACCACGGTACACGTGGCAGATGTATGTATTAATCAGATCCGTCCATACAGTAATACCCATGATGGATGGCTTACATTTCAAACATAGAGATAATATCCAATCCCATCCATCACTTTCCTTGAAGTTTCCACACCAAATGTTGATAATTGCCTTTTTTGTTTACCACCGTTGCTTTGAACTCCATTAATCAGATTGACAGGATCAGCTGATAATTTCAATTTTTGAATCATCTTCAATCCGTAGTACGAAAATATAGATAAATGGTCACGATCGTCATATAACCCTGCCACGTGTACTGTAGAGGCGATGGATGTACCATGTTCTGGTTCTACTGTGCTGTACCTTATCATCTTGATGCTTCCTCATGAGTGTGGAGTCTCAATCCCTATGCCATGAGGGTTGTCTTGAGCAATGGTCCCTCCACTCATGCTTTTGGTGGGCCACCCTTCTATCATTACTGGTTTTGATTTCCCCACCAACTTTTGCCAACCACCATCTCTTTATCGTGTACCAAATAGTTTGAATATCCTGCTTTATTGATGCATTAAACAGTGGAAAAGATACAAAAGAAGAACTTTGAAAGTTGGCCAGAGTTCCAGCAGTGGACCATCTTGGTCCATCAAGCTTCTCGGCCCAATCCAACAGGGGTTTTCTTTGAGCCGTCAGATTATGATCTGGGCTGATCTTACGTCTGCCTAAGACGCAGCTCCACATGGAGATAGATCCAGACGGTCGGATTAGCCGCAGACCCGATTTTCTCATTCATTGAACGATCAGGGCTGTCTGGTCTAGTGCTCTTTTTTTTGGACGGTTAAAAATAGTTCAGACCGCTGGCTTGGATAAAAGAGTTTATACGTGCGGGGGCACGGCTTCGGTGGATCCCTGACTGTGGGGCCCATCTTGATGTATGTGTGTTAAATCCACGCTGTCCATCCGTTTCTCCAGCTCTTTTTAAGGTATGAACCCAAAAATGGAGCAGATCGTAATCTCAGGTGGACCATGCCATAGGAAACAGTGGTGATTGAATGCCTACCATTAAAAACTACATGGGGGCTTTCGGAAAGTTTATTTTCCATCCAACCCGTTGATAAGGTCCTGAGGACCTGGATGAAGGTACCACACAAATATCGGCTTTATACAAAACTTCTATAGCTTCAATTAGTTTTTAATAGCAATCACCACTGTTTCCTGTGGTGTGGTCCACCAGAAATGTAGATCTCCTTCAATTTTTGAATTATGACCTAAAATGAACTGGCGAAATGGATGGACGGCGTGGATGTAAGACACATACATCAAGGTGCGCCCCACAGTCAGGGTTCCATCCAAGCCGCGCCCATACGTGAGCTTTTTAAGCATTGGCCATACATGACGTGTGGCCAATGTATGAACGGTCCTGATTGCCAGACATTCTCCAATGTCATCGTATTTATGGTGTTACACCATACATCTCTCATCTTCCAAATACCCGAAAGTTTGATACAGGCACACACCTCCCTGCAGTCACACGTGCTGACTTGGCACTATCATGGTTTGTGGGTCCCACATCGCCTATGACTTCATCCAGTAATCAGGCTAATGGATAGGCCTCAGCTTTGGGTTGAAATTTTTTAACCGCCATCTTTTCTTACATGTATGGTCCACGTGAGTAGTTGAGTGACCTGATTTTTGGCCCGTCATCTCCGCGTGGGGCCCACCTAATGCATGTTACAGATTGACGAGCGTGGGAGACTTATCAAGCTCTAAACTCCAACCGCAACACACGAATGTGGCCCAGCCCTGAGAGATCCCAGCCATTCATCATAGGGGCCACAGATCGGTGGATTCTTGTGGCTCAAAAATCAGTGTGGTGACCTCTGATGTGGTTGGCCACCACCTTGAATGCGGAGGATGGGTCTCCCTGGGCGTGTTTGGGCAGTGGGATTAGAAGGAATTAGGTGGGATGAGATTCATTTGGTCTTGTGCCAATTTCACTCTATATCGGGGAAGAATGGAAAAGCGTGGAATTAGATTACATGGAATTGCATTGGTCCGTGCTAATTTCACTCAATTTTAGCAAATTGTGTAGGTCCCACCATGATGTTTGGACTATATCCACACCATCCACCTATTTTTTGAGATTATTTTAGAGCATAGGCCAAAAAATCAGGTAAATTTAAAGCTCAAGTGGACCCCACCATAGAAAGCAATGCGAATTGAATACTTACGGTTGAAAACTTCTTTGGGGCTACATAAGTTTTGGATCTACCTCACTTTTAGGCCCATGCCATAAAATGAGGTTACAAAACAAATAACCGGTTTAGATATAACACATGTGTGTTATTCTCATTAATTTCAAATGATTGTAGCTATATCCATTCAATGTACCACCATATTACCAACAAAACATGAAATTAATCTTATCCAAGGCAACACAGGGACAATCCATGCCATGGGTAATAATTACGTTTTTTAAATCCCATCCCAACTAATCCCTTCGAATCCCACCGCCCAAACACGCCCTTATAGATGGGTCTTATCTCCAACACACGACATCGAATACATGTTCCGGAATCTCAACCGTTGGCTGTCTCTTATCAACGACATTCTAGTTTAATTTTTCAGTTACGGCCCATGTACATTGGGATACACAATTTCAGCAGTTTTGATTGAACGACATTGATGCCACGTGTACGGATAGAGCTGCGTGCGTATGGACAGTCATGCGTTGCCAGAGTATCAAACTTCCGTCCTCGTATAACGTAAAGAACGAGGTGTGGGTCCCGCGAAAGTGAATTAAGATTTAATAAGACGCTTTAATGAGTAGCAAAATTTCGAAAGTGCGTTTGCTCCATCAAACAGACTACGAATAAGATACTCGGCCTGAGGACATGCACCGCATACTCGGTCTTTGTGTTTGTTCAAGCGAATCCACGTTAAGTGATCAGAACCGTTGATCTGTTGATGCCCACTATGGATGGACCATATCTAGAAAAATATTCTTCATATAGGGCATCAGCTTCAAATTAATTGCCTGGAAATAAACGGTTGAAAAAAGAAACACAACGATCTTCCACATCCAGCTGAGACATGGTGTAAGATTTACCTTCACATCTTCCAGTCTGTAGCCATCGTCCATCCGTGCTGGGGCCCAACAAATAATGGCCCAGATCACTAGTCCATGGGACCCACTTAGAGAAGCTGAAAACTCGAGTACAGTGTATCTATCCTTGGGATGATAATCATGTGATTCCTACACAGCGACAGAAAAGAAATGGAAAAGATTTGGTACTCCAGCAGAGACTGATGGCTCACACGAATACACTCACAAATTATACAATTATTGTACACATCACTCAAATCCAACTGTCCAAATCATAGATCCCAATTTAGATGGACCATTAATGAAAATATTAATCTGAACCGTTAATTAATTGGCCATCAAATGGTACCCATCTGATTTACGGTTGCAATGGAAAATCATCAACATTCTAAATTAAATAGATCAGATTCTAGGGTTGTTGTCTATCAAAAATGTGTCCCACTATTTGTACGGTTTTATTTGAGCTAAATGCATTGAAAGCACGGAAAATTCCAACACATGCGTATGAACCATCTCACACTCTGCCTAAGTAGAGGTGCATATTTAACCTGTAGAACCGTGGAACCAACCAAACGGTCTGATTTAGTCCGGTTCTAGAGTGCACTGGTTCCAATTCCAAAAATGAAAGAACCGGTGACATCGGTTCGGGTCTCGGTTTGGGGTATGTAGAACTGAACCGAACCGTGAATCAATCCGTAAAACCAAACCATGGATCCGATCCATAGAACCGAACTATGGAACCAAACCTTGAATCGAACCGGCGTATTTTTGCACACCTTATAATTATTTTCTCTAGAACAATTATTTTCATAAATATATTTTTACATACCTTATACAATATCTATACCATTTATCAAATGGACCACAGCATGGATGGACATGGGCTTGCAATTGGGCTGGATTATAAAAAGCCCAGAATTGTGGAACCGATCCGGAACCGAACCGATTTTAACGGTTCGGTTCTAGGGTGCCAATGGTCCGATTCCAGTTCTGAATTTCCTAGAACCATTAGAAACGGTTCAGTTCCGGTTTCACCCCAGATCCGAACCAAACTGAACCGTGTACACCCCTATGCCTATCGCCTGAGTATCAAATAACTCCTCCAAACAAAAACAGTAGTTTTTGATATTATGGCAAAGTACCATAGCTCATACACGGGCACTCGGCTACTGTACACGTGTTATATATCTTACTCAAATCAAACCGTCCAAATTGTGAGAACTGCTGTATATAGATCACCGCCCTGAAACAAGATCAATCGAACAATTTTAAACTCTGATTAATGTATATTTCCTTTTATGCATTAGTTCCATCCAATGTTTTCATCACAACCGTCCATCAAATTGCCATCAATTAAGCAAATTAATAAACCGGCATTGTATAGACTTTTGCCAAAATCCATCTAAACTCAGGCCCACTATTTTGACCGTTTAAATCAAGTTAAGGTCCAGACTATTATGATAGTTTACCATGTTTTTTAAAGATGGAGGTTGACTCCTTCTCTAACATTTGTCAGCCGGCCAGCACTCATGTACAGTTGTGCAGGCCATCTGAACTGTAGAAGCAGACTTTGGATGGAGAAAATATTCCAAATATATCTGATTAAGCAATCCTAACCATCCAATTGATGGCTGAAAATTTGGTTGGTTAAAAATAAAATAATTACCATCCAATTCAAAGGATTCATTTAATTTTAACCATATTCTCAGTTTAATTTTTGCGTCATAATCCATCCATAGTTCGGTCAGAAATATGGACGGTATGGATTTCCTTACAACTGATCCACGTGTAAGGTTTAAAAGTCACCACCATTTTCTAGAATGTTGTTGAACTATCATAGACGTTCCTAGAACACTTATTAAATTTCAAGTGCATGCCTATGAACAACAATCATACGCTGCCAGAGTATCACATTTTTCTCCAAAAAGTAAAAGGGAATTTATTTAGTACTCTGAAAGAGTATGACATTGATACTCAGGCATACAGAAAATATGTATGTGGTACAAATAAACCGATTAAATCGTGTATGTCACGGTTTCTAACCCACAGTTCTAAAACAAGACTGTATGACACAATAATCTCAGATTTATAGACACTTGTTTGTTGGACTAGCACCGGTGGATAGTTTTCATTTGAACGGTTCAATAAATGTTGTCCAAAAAAATATTTAATATTTTAAATTAAGTTTAATTTTTGTCATATAATACATCTAACCTTTGACTCATAATTTGGACAGTTTTATTAGATTAATTATTATATATAGGTATGCAATTCCTAAATGCCTGCGTATCGTCCATCACCTACACTCAACCAGAGTAGCAATGTTTTGGGATTCTGCGTCGTATAAAACCAACGGACTACATACCTTCTTAAATTTTTGACCCCAAAAAACAAAAATCAGAGAAGTAGACCTTCATCTATGCGGATGAATCTAAAAAGATGAAAATAATAGTACTTTTTCAACTGTTTTACCATAACTGATAGAGATATTTTCATAAAAAATATTACCTTACATTATGACAATCTACTTTAGTAAGATAAGTTTCGTGATAGTGAAAAAATAAGCATGGTAAAACGGTCTATAATGCTAATTTTTCCGATGTTTCTCCCAAGATTAAAAGAAAAAAACTTCAACACTACGGCAAGAGTGTGATCGTTGATACGCTGGCACATGGAAATTGCTTATAAATAGAAAACGTGTTATACGATTAGCCAAGTTAAACGGTCTAAATTGTGGAACCCCATTCAGATGTATCACAAACCGAAAGATAAGTGTATTTAATCATCTAAATATCGGATTAGTGGTCATTTATTGGACGGTTAAAAATAAAAAATGTCCAGTTGTCCTGTTGACACAAAAAATAACTACGAATCAGAGGTTAGAATCGTTAAAACAAATATCATCATAGGATTAGTGACAGTTGGATGCACAACGTAGTCTGTTTTATCTGAGTTCATATATGCCACGTGTACAAGTTCTGAGTGCCGGCGTATCAAGTGTCATACGCATCCAGAGTATCAAATAAAACACTTGAGAGAGAGAACGGCTTTTACTCCCCTTTCAAAAAAGCGACCTTCTCTTTCTTCGATTCCTCTTTTCTCCCTCTCTATTTGAACCCTCTCTCTGAAAAAAGACAGCTTCTTCTCTCCAACCAGAAATCCGAAATCCAGCTTCCTCAAAGAAATCGAAGAATCTGAGACGGAGTCCAAACGATCTTTCATCCGTTTCTTCAGCATCGGTAAAAAATCGAAGCTTTTCTTTCAATCCTCTCTCAGTTCTTCCTCCTGATTCTCTTTAATCCATCTCCCTCTCTCTCTGTCTTTCTTCAAAAGAATCGAATTCTAGAGTTTTAAGTCTCTTAAAGTTTTTGAAATTTCTGTTTTTGTTTTGTTGAAGTAAAGATGAGATGGCAAAACCGTAAATACGAGTAATTCTTCATCTTATTATTTTCGGATTTTCATCCGTTTCAATGGAATGCAGTAGAATGTATTTTTGCTCTTTTTTTTTTTGTTTTTTGTTTTTTGGTTTTTCCATTTCACCCCAGTGGTAACTTTTGTCATTATTATGACCGAAATGCCCTTACAGGGGGGTGGAAATTTCAAATCCACTGGGTTGAAATGTCATTCCCTTAATTTATGGGAAATGACATTTCCTCCCACAAATGCGGATGAAATGTATGACGAAATTACCACGTATGGATGGAAATATCAAAATTTTAAGGGGTGAAAATATCAGTCTTGTCTTTACCCCTGCAGGGGTAATTTTGTCATTGCAGGTTTTATTTCAATGTGGGTGCTTTGAGCTATCTCTTTATTGATGAAATTACTTGTAAGGGGTGATACTTACTATATTTTACTTGTAAGGGGTGGAACTAACAATATTTAGGGGGTGGAAATGTCAATTCCCCTGCAGGGGTAATTTGGTCATTGCAGATTTTATTTCAATGTGGGTGCTTTTAGCTGTCTCTTTATTGATGAAATTTCTTGAAAGGGGTGGAAGTAACATTATTTGGGGGGTGGAAATGTCAATTCCCTAAATTTATAATTTTCTGTAAATGAAAAATACAGTACTTGTTATGTACAATGAATCATACATGTCTTTGACATGATAATAAATTTTTTGGAATTTCTGTATTCTATTTTTAAGTGAATCTTTTGGGAAATGCTATTTCTGATTTTAAGACCCCAGAAAATTGCTAAGCCGCCCCAGAAAGGGTGATTTGATCATAAAAAAGGTTATCAACAGGATTTGTAGAAAGTCCTATTAGGACTAGATTAGCCCTTTTTCTGGTTTGAATGGCGATTCAAGGGGGTAAAAATATCGCACCCTTTTTTAAATTTTTTATTAATTAGTAAAAGAGGTTTGGTTTCAGGAGTTTATATTTCCACTCTCTAATGGTGTTAGTTTACCATCTGAAAGATGTGTTGTTCATGTGACCCCTCGCTGAAAAATCATGCCCATCTATTGAAATCTGAATGGTGGGCCATCCTCAGTTGAAATCTGAACCGTAGATTGATTTTCCTGACAGGTGCTGACACATTTGTTGCATCCATCATGGAAAAACAAGTTGGAATGGTTTTTCTTTGTTGTCCAAACAAGTCCTTAACATTTTATGTTGTCGAAAAATGTGGCTTCTTTGCTTCTACGTACGAAACTTAGTTTTCTATTCCATTTCTACTTCATTTATTTTGCTATCTATATGTAAGAAATATGGGGGCTAATGTTGTGGAAATGGTGATGAACAGACAGCTTTAGTTTGCACTGATGACGAGGATAAGCCGTGATTTTGGGGATAAAATGCAGAGGGATGTATTCCTTTCGGTTTCAGTCGATGTAAGTTTTATTTCAAATAAGTTTCCAAACTATAAAATCGGAGCCAATGATCGCATTGTGGAGCCGAAGGAGACTCCAGAGGTACCATCCATGAAGGAAGTCGTTGCTCGTGAAACTGCCCAGTTGCTAGAGCAGCAAAAGCGTCTGTCAGTTCGTGACCTTGCTAGTAAGTTTGAGAAGGGGTTGGCAGCCGCTGCTAAGTTGTCTGATGAGGTTTGTTTCCTACTAAATTCGTTAATTTTTTCTGTTTTTTTTTTTTTTTCTTAAAGTGTTATGTGAACGGTTGATTTTCTCAAGTAAATTTACTGATTTCAGGCTAAGTTCAGAGAGGCTGCTTCTTTGGACAAGCACGTCCTTCTAAAGAAGCTCAGGGACTTACTAGAGTCATTGAGAGGTCGTGTGGCCGGTCGAAACAAGGATGATGTGGAGCAGGCTATCTCTATGGTTGGTTTTATGTATTTATCTTTTTTCATTCTCATGGCCTGCTAAGGCTTATTGTTTTTATTTGTCTCTGTGCCACATATATAGTATTTAGTTGTGTTAGGCTGTTCTTGTGTCCTTACAAAAGTTTTCTGAAAACATATCATGAATGAATCATGAAGCTTTGTTTGGGAACCCTTTCAAAAACGTTTCTCGAGGATAGATATGATTTGACAACTGGCCCTGTGCCCATGGCCTTGTCAGAAAATCCTGTTGTTTTGTGGGACATCGCCATAGAACCAAGAAGAGAAAAATATTTATTCCTCTCTGTTTTGCAGGGAAGTCCTTCTAACTGACAGTGCATATGGATGAGTGTCAGATCCCATTGGTCTGGGACTCGGGGGTATATCTTTCTAGGGTTGCAAGGGAATCCTAAGTATAAGAAAGATCACTTTGTTCCAATCTGTCTGTCATGTTTAATTTAATGGCAGAAAGATATAGCAAAACAGGCATCAGTTTGCTTATGTTTTGAAGGAATCCGGTGATGTAATGTCTACTGTGACCTTGGAGATGGCAAAATCATGTTGCTATTTCATGAAGCAGAAAAAGAAAAGAAAAGAATGAGAAAGAAAAATGTATTCTTCCTTTTGAATAGCTTGACTGCTTTTTCAAGAGGTTTTGGGATAAATCCAAAAGCAGAGTTACTGGTTCTGTTAGTTGAAACTTTTTTCATGCGATTAACATTAGGTCTATAATACTAAGAGAACTGCTATCCCATTAATGAGACATTATGTTTAGGCCTACCACTGAATCATGGACTGCAACCTGCCCTCTGGAGTAATTGTTCTTGGAGAAATCATGGCTATGATGGTGAAATGAGAAGTGTTGTGGACACTTTTCTTGGTAATCCTAAATTCCCATATGTTAGGGTCCTTGATGGACCCACATGGGTCAAATGGAACATAGAAGAAGCTTTATAGTTTGAAACAGTTTGGTGGTCCCGTGAAGGACAATTAGATACTTCCTTACTGTAAAACACATCCCTGGTTAAGAGATTGGCAATGTGGATTGACCTATTCAGCCTGGCTTCGAGTCGGGGCTTAATGGTCCGACTCACCCGAGTCAGGGGTTAATGCAGGGACATTTTTACACTGGGCTCGAGTGGGGTCGCTTGTGGGATGCAGGGGCACACTTGGGGTGGGTGCGGTCCACGGAGGAGGTCTCGTGTTTGAGACTCCTCACTAGGGGTGATTAATGCGCATTTCACACCGGGCTCGAGTGGGGTAGCCCGTGGGATGCGGGACACACTCGGGGTGGGCGGCCCATATGATTTGGGGCCCACGAAGGGGGTTCGGCCGAGGTCCTAAAACCCATGAGATGTGGGGCCTGGGCTATGAGATAAATGAATTAATTCGCTATACTCTAACAGTTCGAGCTTTTAGAGCAAGTGGTTAATTGTCCTGCATTAGGGGTGACTTAAGGTATTGAATTCGATTGGCTACTAGCAAATCCGAGTTGACTCAGACAAGTCATATCAGACTCGCCTGAGTCTTAAAATCATGTTATGATCCCATATATGAAAATCAAACTCCCACTAGTTGGTTGGCAATAAGAATACAATGGTGAGTTGAGGGTCACGAGGAATCAGCCAGAGGAGCCACAATAACTATAACCTGTACCTCTTTCTTTTGATAACTAACAAAGAAATTCATTAAAACAATGCAAAGATGCATCAGTGAGCGGGCTGCTGCATTTCAATTTCTACCAATTGAAGAAACAAAATCTTCTCGAGGTAAAAGCCTACAGAGGGTACATAAAGCATGCCAAACAGTTTCTTTTCACTTACTTCCCACTTTGAGCATGCTAAATGGTCCCACCTGTGGGCTTTTTGATTATTGGTCTTAAATGTACTTTTTGGGTAGAACTTAGGCCCATTGGATTTGCTTTATGTATTACTTAAGGAGGGCAGTTTTGTAATTTCATCTTTTAATTAAGCTAGACCTAATAAACTAGAGAGAGGGAGGATGTGCTTGGGTTGAGTGTGCAACCGTTCTTCTCTCCTCCCCTTTCCTTTCCTTTTCCTTCTTTCTTTTCTCTTTTCTTTTATTTCTATTGGTCCAATGGATTTGCAGAGCTCACATAGAATTGAGCCAAGATGAAACATTTTCTGCATTTGGGAAAAATCTTTCAATGCTTTGGACACCCTTAATCTATATGGGAATCAATCCTTTCCTTTTTGGACAGAACTGCTGTATCTTTACTAATAAAAGAATAAAAGATTTACAATCGCAGCTGGAGGACTTCACCTTAGCATCCCTAAATAGCTTGACATAACTAGAAGAACAACAGCTATCCACAATACAAGTACTTGGCTTGTAACCGAGTAATGGCCACCTTGGCACTGAATAGACACACTTTTTGGCCATGGAAGGAAACATCCATGGCAGGAAAAAATAATTGCAACAAACATCACATCCGTGATTTGCCAAAGTATCGGCAGGTTGATTACTTTCACAGTAGTTATGATATATGCTGCATTGTGACCCTCCTGAAGGACCTTTAATTTCTTCCCAAAAGTACCAGACAGAAGAAGGGGGCATGATCATATGAGAATAAGCTTACTGCAAATGCCGAATCACTTCCCACTGCTATATTTTGGAACTCATTAAAAAATCTGTAGACTGTCAAGTGACTCTTTGACTTCAGCTGTCAAGTGATCTCTGTGGCCATGATAACAGGCATTAGTGATGTGTAAATTACCGTCAGAATCTTGGACAATACCTCCACCACCCCATTAATCCCATAATTACCTCAAATGGTCCATCTACATACAGTTCAAAACCTCCCAAGATTGGCTTAATCCATTTTGCTAGAATGAGCCTTAGTTGCACAATCATTTTAACTAGATGCTGCTTCTGTTACATTTCAACTTTTGCTCCCACTCTTAATTCCTAGCTATTTATACTTGATAACATTTTGAAATAGACACTTCCCCACTCCTGGAGCTGAATCTGTTGCAGCTTCTCTTCAGGCTTCATGCAACTGTAGAATAAACTCTGGTGGCTTAATATGACTGATATCAACATTCAGATTTCTAAGAGATAATCGGCTTTCTTGGAATCCATCCTTTTTGCCTAATAACTGAATCCATGCAACAATTATCTTGAAAATCAGACTTGAATGATGAATTTTACCTTCAAACTTTCTGGAATTTCTTTCATTCCAAATTTCCCACTCAATGAGCACTAAAAGGATACCAATTAGCCAGGAAAATTAATTTCTATACGAGGTTTTGTTGAACCATTGACAACATTACTAGCTGATGGAATCAAAATGATGCAAATGCAAATCAAGATGCAAGCCGAAGAATAACCATATCTTTCTTGCAAGATCACCTCGGCAAAGGAGATGGTTTATACTTTCCATTTTACCATTTAAACAGCAAACACACCTGGATATAATCTGAATTCGATTGCTGAATCTCCAGATCAGTTTGAATTTTATGTGAATGGTTTTCCACAGCAAAATTGAGATCATGGTTGGAATATCACAGCACCAAACCCATGTTTAAGGAATCAAAAGAATGAGAGAAGAAGTAGCTGAGGAAGTTCACCTCCTGAGAAGAAGTCCTGAACTGCACGGTACACCTGTTCTCCCCCAGTGTTCAGGGAATGAGTGAAAAACACCCCAGAAAACCCATCAGGGCCTGGAGCACTTTCTTTTGGAATGCTAAAAGCTCTCTCCTTAATTCAGCATCTTTTAGGTCTGAGAAGCATGAAATTGTCTTAGGCCTCTACAAGACTTGGAATGCTCACCAAAGATCCTTCCTATCACCCCAGTTCCCTGAATAGAGAAGGTTCCTGAAAAAAACGACACTGCTTCTTTGATTTCTGACTGAATGTCAATCCATGCTCCTTTACCGTCTTTAACTCTTCTAACAGAGTTGAAATGGTGTTGACTGAGAACTGAAACATGAAAACTTTCGGTTTTCTGTCACCTTCCAAAAACCAGTTGGAGAGGATTTTTGGGTCCAGAAGACCTCTTCCTGCAACCAAGCTGATCCATCGAAGGTCTAGCTTCTTTGACAACCAAGCCATTATCCCTGAGAGGGATTTTCATCAAAGAGAATTCCAGCTGGTTTCAACTTACATTCTGCCTCATGAACTCTTTTGTAGACGTTGCCGAAAACTTGAGGTTCCAAATTTTGGGACCACCCTTCAACCTTGTTTATATTATTATTATTATAAACGAGAACTGCTAGAGCCAGACCTTTACTTTCAACCTTCCAATACTCTTCCACCTTTCTCTTACTGCAAGAGCCAGACCTTTATTTTCAATCTTCCAATTCTCTTCCACTTTTCTCATAAGCGCTTCATGCAAAGTCCACATGTGCTGAAACCTAAATGGTTTTGGAACGTCTTCTTAGCTGCCTTCAATTTGGACCAATAAAGGGCTGTGATCTTAGTTAATTTTAGTTTGATGAGATAAATTAATAGACATAAAAGATTCAGCCATGGGAACATTATAGAGAACCTGATACAACATGGCTCTGGGACAGCCTGAGTCATGCTAGTTATCACTCCATGTAAGTTGTGATGCAGGACATGAAAATTAAATATGATATGCAAGATGTTAGGCTTAGATCATACCAATTCAGAAACAATTACACAAATTCCACATCTCACATGAAAATCCAAACATTCAATTAAAGGGGAATCTATGCGGGTCCAGGCCTACACATGATAGGGCTGGATCAATAAAAATTATGAACCAAACGATACTCAAAGATAAGAAATAATCATCCACACATGCATAGTAATCAGTCCCTAATCCAAGGGATTCACCAATTTCAAATCAAGGAACCCTAGGGTAAGAAAAGGGGCATATAACTTAGGGAAAACATAATCTAGGGCTAGGTTTCATGAAAAACGGCTATGAGAGGATAAAAGAGGATAAAAACCTGAGCCAAAAGACGATCCCGCTCGTGGACAACAACAATGGCCCAGACGGACGTGCGTGTGATCCCGGCCGCACGTGTGTGGGGCCCACTATTCAAAAAAAGGCCACCTTGGCCCTGGTCGGTCAGGGATGGACTCCAAAACCCCCAAATCTCAGTTCGATCCGATGTACGGTTTGTGCGTGGTACTTCGCCGAAGTTTCAGCCCTCCTGTAGGGCCAGATTTTGAAATTCTGATGTGGGGAGGAGAATTGCTGTCATAGATGATTGATTCAAAGTGTAGATGATGGGGTGAGATGAGAAGAAGGGATGATATAAGATGGATAGTAGAGATGGCGATGGATGGGGGCGAATAGGGATAGATGTGGCTTCGCACCACGGTAGTTAACCCTTCGATGAAGGGAGGGCTTCACACCCAATTAGGCTTCACAACTGAGAGAGTAGGAAAACGCATAATTTTTATTAATCTTAAATGACTCAAAAGAACTACAAGGGGTGCCTATTTATAGGAAAACCCTATACCCCAAAAACTCGCGCCATGTGCGCAACCTATTACTTGGCGATGAAGTAAACTAAAATAAAAACAAAACACAGAAATCTAAAGCATTCACAATGTTCTAAATAATAACAATAAGCAAAACCTAAAAAATGAAATCAATCCGACGAGTGGGCCACGATCATAAGATCCCATGATGGGCTTTTCTTGACTATCGGGCCCAATCTTTTGAACCAAACTTCGTCTTTTAGGTAGGAGGCCTTCCCTGGACGTCGTCATCAAGCCAGATTGATGATGGGATCCTCATTCTGCGTACGTGCGTAGGGAGGGTGGTGTGCGTGCACGTGTGCGTATGATGTCCCCATCAAGTTGATTCCGAGAATAACCTATATCCATCAGAACATATCTTTTCAGTTGTTTCATGAAATTCTTCTATCCGCTGAGGCTTGATTCATGTGTCTGTTGGACAACTAACCTTCACTTGGACTTGGGGCTACAATTGAACTTGCTCCAAAGAAATGAATTATTAATAAGGTTTTCAAAACTTGTGACCAGGCACTGACTTGAGCCTCAAAAAATATATTTTAATCTTCGAGTCTACCATGATTCCATCTCTCAGGTGACTGTGATTTTCTTTTTGTTAGAAGAGTAAAAAAAAAAGAAAAAAAATGAAAAGTTATCCAAAAACATGGGTGAAAGTTATGCAAGTAAATAGATGCAGACAGATATACATATGTCTGATCTGTAACAATCCATTGTACTTCTGGAATATGTTTCAAACTTTCAAAACACTTTAGCTATATTCTAAAGTCAGCTGAAGATAGCTCAAAAGTCTCATATAACTCCCAAATACATGTATTAGGTGCACATTAAAAGAAACCAAAGACACATGCGAGCTTTCAAGAATAAGCAAGGAAAAGGAAGCTGTGCATGCAAAAATAGATTCTTTACCAATCAATTGATATGTGATACTTAAGCTAGAGGGTCAAGTTAATTGCTGAATTTCTGGTAGAAGTCGGTCAGTCAGACTACTATCTTTATGCATTGTTTTCTAACCTTCAGTTTGATGGATTATTGCTGCAGTGCTGGAAAAGTTAGATTAAGTGTTGGTTAGATTCTTAGCAATGTTTAGCCTTATGCTACTGGTTAGCTATGCACGTCTTTCCACTTTCTGTATTCATTGGGGAAGTTTTTCATATAACCTATTGGAACATCCTGAAGACTAGTTACACATGTGGGGAGAGGCAATGGCATTGCAGATGTCTCGGCAATAGGAGTAGGCTGTTCGGCTGTTTGAAGTGGGAACTCTTTCACTTTATTTAATTTTATCAATTAATCGATTGTTTCTTGCTCAAAAGGGAAAATGTCACAGTGGCTAGGATTTCTTATTTTAATATATTTTGCATTTAAAAAAAATAAAATAATTTGTTCAATCTGTTCTGAAATACCCGCTTTGGTTTGTTATTGGAAAAAAGTTACTTTGCTGTTCTTTATGTTATCCCTCAATTATAGTGTGCACTGAGCATGTCACGATATACTTGCTTTATGTAGGTGGAAGCTTTAGCAGTTCAATTGACTCATAGGGAAGGAGAGCTACTTCAAGAAAAAGCAGAAGTGAAAAAGCTAGCAAATTTTCTTAAGCAGGTAATCCCATGTTTTGTTAGACATGTGTATTGTTGGTTTAGGCCAATACTTTTTCCAAGTTTATTCTCTGTTTCATATGGTTCTTGCTTTGTATTCAAAGAAGCATTTAAGTAATGAAACTATGCATGATCATCGATACGAGTATGATAAGTTTGGCACCACAGATCCTTCAAACCCCAAACTCTCCGAATACAAGTACTGGGCGCTACAAAGGATTGGTTATTACTCGTGAGTATTATCATGTTAAGACATTCTTGAACAATATTCACAATCTGGGCTAGTAGTGATAGTAACCCAATCTGAACTTGCAGACCAAATTCAGTTTCAGCCTTTAAAATAGAGTAGAAGCATAGCTCTAATTCAAAACTTAGATTCTTGTGCTTGTAGAAGACTGTGGGAACACTTTTAGCACTCCAAATTCAATTGGATTACAACAAGCAGCTGGGTAAATCGAAGAAAGAAGAAGGGGAAAAAAGGAAGGATGGATTGTGGAGTCCCACAAGGAAAGACAAAGAGTCTCATCTCCTGTAAATAGCCAAGTCATAGTAACTCAATGAACAAATCTTTTAATCAATCGCATATTGTTTATTGTTCTGCATGTATCTGTTCTTTACAAAGCAAGACTGCTTGCTTAAATAGGAAATTAAAAGATAAATCTAGATCTAACTCAGAGTGGAAGTGGAAGTTTCTTCAAAGGATACTTCGCTAAAATAGAATTAGTAAATAAACTGAACCCTTTACGTAGGAACATCATGTTGCTTCTATGGGTTATGTGGGCCCTACAGTTGGTTAGAAAACCAATCAAGAAGTCTCTTATGACAAAAAAATCACATATTGGCCAAAAGGCCTAATAGACAACTGAATTTAGACTATCATCCGAAAGCCCCTTCCTCTCACCGTATTTACTTTGGGGCCAATCCCTGGCCCTGCAATGGCACACGTGGGTGATGGGTGGTTTGTCTACATATAGTAGCCTAATTGGTATCATAAACTCTGAAATCTGAATCCTAAATAACTAGTGGGTCTAGAGATTAAACCCCCAGATTTGGGGCTCGGATTTCGGTGAAGGGGGATCCCCGAATCTTAATCCTCATCTGGGTCATGTATTCTTGGTTTTTGAAGGATCCGAGTGCCATATTTTGATCAATGCATTCCTAGCATTTGTTCTAAGTTTTGGTTAGAAAATTTGCTAACCTTGCTTTAATGTATATGTAAAGAAGACCAGTCATAGAAGCACAGAGCTGAAAAACCGAGGAGAAAAAAACTGAAACACTTACTTTGATAACAAGGAATCAAGTCAAGATGGTTTTCTGAGTAATAAAGAAACGGTCCCCTATCATTCCAAGATATTAGAATTTGCATTTACAATGTTAACTTATAAGTTGATAGTCATTTGAAGGTATGCAAAACAGAAACATTACATTGCAACTATTGCTTAATTCAAACCATTTACTAAATGAATACAATCTACCTTCTTGACAAACCCCAGTAATCGTGCTTGCTCCACTGAGGGCCTGTGGCCTTAGTGAAGACGGAGGTGTCATTGGCATGCTGTAGATTGGTTCATCACATTCATTTCACACTACTGCTCCTTGAAATGATTCCCCTTAAAATGTAAAGGTTTGCACATTGCAGAGTATATGCTTATGGCCTCACCAACAAGAGTGAAAAGAAGGATGAGAAAGGGTCGTCTTGACATAGATCCCATAATATGGTCACAAGGACCATACATGTCATCAAGCGGAAATGTGTTTAAGTGAAATGCAACCGTGTTCCTCCATATAAGGCTTAGATGATGAGGATTGGTTCATAGACTTCTTAAGGTCAAGAACCATGAACTCATAACCCAATTTGGTTGAAGACCATGCTTCTATCCATTTTGTTTGTTTTGAACCTGCAGTAGTTTTGATCTTGAAACTATGTTTCTTAATTCTTCCTTGTCACTAGTTCTGTACATGCCATAAGTAGCCAAAATAAAATGCTCGAGTGCAAATGTGGATGGTTATGATGGCTGAGATGAAGTGATTTTTATGCAGATTGTGATTGAACATCCTGACTTGATTATACTTTTTGAAGTATGCATATGATTTCAAAACTATGGTGATGGTTGGTAATTTCTTTTGAGTTTTAATGACCGTTCGATAATCCGTATATTGTTGGCTCTTTTGCAGTTTTATACCTAGAATTTTATTTTCAAAGATGTTCTTCCTTTACTTATTCTGCTCTCCTTTTTCAGCAGCATATTGAAAAGCTTATGTATTTGTGCTGTGAAGTACAGGCTGTTATTCTCTACCACTCAACATTTCAATGTCCTGTATAGTTTTAACTAATTTTGGTGTTAGAACATATGAAAGCAGTGCAATAAACCAAAGGACTAAATGGCTCCAAGATTTGAAACCACATTGAGAAAATCTACCATTCATTTTTCTTATCCTCCCTTTTATTTGGTTTTTGGCTTACTACTGGTTCCTGCTTTTTCCATATACCATCCACTGTTTCAATCAAATCTTAGTGTTTTAATTACATGCTATCTGCTTCAGTTGCCTTTGTAGTCTGTACTCCACTTTATTATGTGTCTTTTTCTTTTTCTTTCCTTTTTTACTCTCTCCACTGTCCATGAATTCAGGTTTATCTTTGTTCAATCTTTGTCAATGAACTGTATTTACATACATTTTTTACTTTTCTGGTCTATTTTGTTTCCAGGCTTCAGAAGATGCTAAAAAAGTGGTTGAAGAGGAAAGGGCTTTTGCTCGTGCTGAAATTGAAAGTGCTAGAGCAACAGTTGAGAGAATTGAACAGGCCCTTGAGGAGCAAGAAAGGATGTCAAGATCTTCTGAGAAGCAGGTTTGTTCGAACAGAAAGGCTTCTGTTGTTTTTCTCTGTCTACCAGATAAGATTTCTTGGTAGTACACTCAGTTTCTTCTTCTTCTTCTTCTTTTTTTTTTTTTTTTTTTTTTTTTTTTCATTTGTTACTCCTTGTACGTATTTCCCATCTCTGTGACTTTATCAACTGGAACAGGTTCATTATATTTTTTGAAAGGGTGCGGCTATATTCACACGAAGAGGATTGAGAATTGTGTGTCACACATGCAAGCATGACACATGTATGAGGTTGGGGTCATTTGTCGGGAGGGCCCCATTGTGTACTTGCCCTGGCTCAAAAGATCAGGTCAATCAGATCATCAGGCGGGCTAATAAAAATGGACATTTTAAATAGATTGACCAATGGTCGGCATTCAATGCACATGTGTGGAGCATCCGATGAACAGTCTGGCCTGTATTTTGTGCTGGGCAAGTTGACGGCGGGCCTGCCTGGTGAACTGCCCATATCTTTGTGCAAATATCTTCCACACCTCTCTTTGCGAAATGCCTTTTCTTCTGTTCTTATCAAAAAGGGCTTTTTGTGTCCTGCATTTATTTTTAGGAACTATGTTCTTCAAGTGCCACAGGCCCACAGTGGCCCTTTTGAAATCCCATTGAACACACCCACACTGACTTTTAAGCCCACAAACAATGGTAATCTTGCTAAACTGCTGTACAGTTCAGACTGATTTTTGAGTGCGATGGCTACTCCAACCAATATATGGGGGCATCTTTACATATTGCATGCCATCATCGGGATCCTTTAATATGAAGATTCTTGCATTGACTCATTTTTGTTGCTTGAAACTTTATTGCTCATTGATTTATTTGTTAGGAAGTCATTTATAGTTGTAGAAACAGCCCTTTGTTTGTCCCTGAAGTGATAAATTTTGTTTTTGAGGTGACTTGATAACATTTTCTATGGACAAAAAGAATAGAGAGGATAGAAAATCTTCTTATGTTCTCTTTCTAGATTCCTGGCGTGTAAATGTGTTCTTGCTGGACTTGGAAACTCATCATTTTTCTTCTAGGAGCCCATTATACCTAAGCATTCTATCAGTGTAGTAGCTCGTTTACTTTTACATTTTTCTTTGCGTTTATTTTATGCTTGTGTTTTACGTATCAAATCTGTAGGACATGGAAGAATTAATGAAGGAGGTTCAAGAGGCTCGAAGAATTAAAATGTTGCATCAACCAAGCAAGGTATGTTTAAATTGTCCCTTGATTTCCTTTCTTCTTGTGCATATTAGGAAACAAAAAGATGAGCCCTTTTTCCTTATTGCGATCCTTGGGAGTGCCTAGCTCCCCTATTAGTAAGGGGGAGCAAAGCTCTTTCTTTCTAGGGTAAGGTGGCGCATAGAAGGGCTGGCCTGTCAAAAGTCCGGTTCCTTCACGAATGAAGTTACGTTAGAAAATGAAATCATATTTGAGTAACTATGGAATAAAAGAATTGTATTTGAGTAGAATTTCCATTTTGATCATTTCTTATCTTTTTCAATTGTATATACCACCATTTTGGAACAAACGATCTAGGGTGAAAATATTGAACAAAATTTCTTATGGTTAAAATGCGATCTTGTTTAATCGGTTTATTTTGGTTTCGACGATCAACTTTTTCTGGTAAGAAAACATTTAGTATCATTTAAATATGTGATTACCCTTCCTAAGAATGAAAGTTACGCATTCGAATATATTTAATTTGTTGGATTGATTTGATAAGAAAGTTAACCTCTTGAAGAGCAGACCTTTGGGGGAATCTACACATTTGCATTCTTGTGGATATTGGAAGCATTGAAGCATTGACAAGAATCATGCATGGAATAGATCCTGCGAATGTATATCTTAATTGCCATGTGCTTAATAGGGTGAACACCTATTCACAACCCTAAGTGTAGGGTCGCGATGTAATAATAATCTCAGTAAGACCAAGGTCGAATCCACAGGGACTGATCTTGTGCGTTTCTGAAATTAACTAGAAGTAGAACTAGAAGATAGGGTGAACCTCTTGAAGATTTGGGGAATCTTGCATTCTTGTGGTTTTCATGCATGGAAATTAACTATATCTTAATTGCCATGTGTAGAACTAGAAGATGTAAAACTAATGTAATATCAAGAAGTACCAAGGTCGAATCCACGTGAGATTGAAATTAACTAGAAGTAGTAACTAGAAGATGTAAAACTAATTAAGTAATTAAAACTGTGAATTAAGTAATTAAAACTAAGAATTTAAAGGTAGGAACTAGGGTGCCAAGGATCCACTTGTAGTGATCAGGGAGCCCTCTTGCTTGATTCAAGTAACACAATTAGAATTGGAGTCTTATCCTATCCAATTGGAAAATACATCAATAAAACAAAATCTGAACTTTCATTGACCTAATACTCAATGAAGGAGAACAATGATAATTGGCAGCGATTCCATCACCAAACCATGCCCAGGAGACAATGGCAAACAAAGGGATTTACTAATCCCATAATCTCAGAGCAAGAGAATTGTGAAGATTAGGAAGGATTCCATCACCCTACCATGCCCAAGGGATGATGGTGAACAATGAGACTTACTAATTTCACAATCTCAAATCAGGAAAAGAAGATACTTAAAGCTTTTGCAGATCTATTGTAATTTGAGTCACAATAAACCATTAAAAACTTAAAGTATTCCTTAAATATCAAATTAGAATCCATGGAGTTCAACATAAACATGAATCAAAGCAATATAAACATCCCATCATGCTATAAGCTTCACCTCTTAGCCCTAGCTAAGAGGTTTGGCCAACCATAGACATGATTGGATCTAAAACCCTAGAAGAAAGCATGAAAACAACTAAGGAAGAAGAAAAAAAACTCTTGGCGACGGCTTCTCCACCCTTTTGTTCCACTCCTTAAACCCTAGAAGATGCCTAGGAACATCTTAGGGAGTCTTATTTATAGTTGTGGAACTCCAACTTTCGCACCTAGTTGGAAAACTCTCTAAACTGCCTCAAATTCACGCAGTTTGCTAAAATAGACTTCACTTTGCGCAGTTTTCCAAAATAGACTTCACTCTGCGCAATTTCACAAAATGACCCATAGTTTTAGAATATGCTTTTTTAGGACGATTTCATGATTCCTTTTTTTCACTTCAAATCTTTAATTCTCTTCATTCCGAACTTGGTTTTCTTGGATCTTCAGCATGTGAATTCTTCAATCTTGGTCTCCTAAGATCCGTCCTTTGCCTTGGTGATTCTTGAGCATCAAATCCATGCTTTTAGCACCCTTTTCAATTTAAGCTCTTAAATTCACCTTGCAACACAAGCATGAGTAAAATAGAACATTAAGCATTATCATGTTTATAAAATCAAGATATAAATGGAGGATAATATGCAATATTTGACCCTCAACAACACCAAATAACAGGACATGGGGACGTGGCTTGCTTTCAACAAACTCAGTATTAAACTTATGTTGAATGATTGCATTGTCACCCATGAAAAAACATAGTCCACTGTTTCCTCATCATGTTCTGGTGGGGCTCAACCTGTATTG
The DNA here is from genome assembly GCA_030180095.1 of Magnolia changhungtana. Classification (NCBI taxonomy): domain Eukaryota; kingdom Viridiplantae; phylum Streptophyta; class Magnoliopsida; order Magnoliales; family Magnoliaceae; genus Magnolia; species Magnolia changhungtana. The sequence continues at coordinate 637,216 of JASAUF010000364.1, read as the reverse complement.
GACTGTGGGTCTCCAACTTGATTGATTTAGATCCTTGGATGGGTTGGCCTCCCTTGGATTGCCCATTTCTCAATTCTGTTGCTCAGATCCTAATTTTCTAATCAAGACCATATGAATTTGTTTCAACAAAATTTAGACAAAAGCACAAAAATCTGTTCATAGGATGTTTAGGTTCCACCTCCATTTCTGTCATGAGGCTGTCTGCACACTGATATGGTGCAGGAATTGGGGCTGGCAACAGGCTAGTCTGCCTCGTTATGCTTTTGGACCTAGATCTCCAATGGGATGGGCTCAGGCTTAGGCTTGATTGGCAGGCCTCCTAGATACCCTAGCCAGCGAGTCAATTTTTGACAACATCTCTCATTAAGGCCTCTCCTGAGCCTGGGTCTAGTTCCGTTTAGGGATGTCATGTCAGGTGTAATTTTCTGTCTACCATTACTAATTTCTTGGTAATTAGAAACCAAAATTTTTCCTCAGGTTATGGACATGGAGCACGAACTTAAAGCATTACGAGTCCAGCTTCGGGAGAAATCTATGTATTCACTTCAGCTCCGGAAAGAGGTTTTATACTTACACCTTCCCTTGATTTTTTTTTTTTTTTTCCTTCTTTTGTGTTTAGTGCTTAAATTTCTAGGATAGTACATGGTACAGGAAGTTAGGCTAACTGTTTGTTAGCTTTTGTGTTTGAGTGTAATTTATTATTTTATTTCCATCTTCTTTTCTACCCATGCTCGTGAATTTCACATTTTTATCTTCTTGCTTCATATATAGATTTGAGGAATTTTAGAGGTAAGACAATCTTATATCATGAAGCTGTACATGTGTACTGGGTTGCATATTAGATGGATATTTGGGTGACTGAGTTTGTTGAGGATTTTTCTTCACCAAAATTTCAATCTCTTACTTGTATCGGGATGTTTTTGACATACTTATGTGCTGCACATATTCTTGGATGGTAGCTTTTTCACATTCATGTCAAATGAAAAAGAGTTGTTCTTTTTTGTTTCTTGTTCTCCTTTTATGCTAGAGGCAACATTGTTTGCAAGGATGCTAATATGGGTACCATGTTCTGACCACAGACACTACTTATTTGCATTTCTTTTCTTTTTATTGAAATCTAAGTAATTAAATTTTTTTATATTAAATATGGGTTGTTTGGAGCCACTACTTATTTGGAAAAAAACTGCAAACTAGCTCAAGATGATTTCTAGATGCCTGAGGTTCAAGGGATTTGTGTTAGGCACGACTCTTAGCAATCCGTATTAGTTCTATCGAACATCCTTTATTTGAGTTTGCATGGAGTTCAATCCTTACTTCTACTCAGATTATTTCCGCTGTTCTGATTATCTTTTTGTGCATGGATTGAAGAGAGAAATTACTCTCAACATGGTGCTGAATTTATTTTATTTTATTTTGATTTATTTTAATTTATTATTATTATTTTTATCTATTTCCATCTTATAGGAGCACAATTTTTCTCCATGATACCAAGATATGGAATTTCATATATATGTCCTATTACTATTTATCTTTTCTGCTTTGAAATTCTTTAGGGGGAATGAGACATGGGGTTGATCCCATGTGGAGTCAAGTCGTGTGTGGAGCCTACATGACGTGTGTATGGCATCCAAACAGTCAAGTGTGCCCCACCATGAAGATGGAACACCACAGAAATCAGGCCAATCCTAAAGTCAGGTGGACCTCACCATATAGACAATGTAAAATCATGCAAAAACATCTAAATTCGATTGATGAGTCCCACCTGATGATTGGATTGGTGTGATTTTTGAGGCATCCCATTCTCATGGTGGCATGAATGATTTGGATGGATTGGATACCACAAATGCACCACAGTGGGCTCCACACGCAATTTGGAGCTTTCAGGTGGTTGTCCATTGCTTTTTGGAGCAGTGTGATTTTGGGCCTGGTCCACCTGATGATTGGATCCGACTGTTGGATGGGTTGGCATATGTACGTCATGGTGGGCCCCAAACAGCTTGACTCCATGTGATTATTGTCTATTGTTACAAAACGTAAGGTACATATTGGCTTGTTATATCTGATTGAAATGCCACTGTCTTTCACTCATATATGTATATTTAGTTTTGGCGATTAATATTGGGAAGGTGAGAGTTGATTTCTTTTAGATTGATTCTTGCTCTGTCTTTTCCCCTCTTTCCAGCTGGCAATGAGCAAAAGGCTTGAGGAAAATAAATCCCATTTGTATGAATTAGATGGTTCTGAAACTTTAGGTTCCTGTTTACGGATCGTTCCTTGCACGGATAGCACTCCAGATATTTCGAAATGTTCTATTCAATGGTTTCGCATATCACCTGAAGGAAGCAAAAAGGAAATGATTTCAGGTAAGTACATGTTTCTTATTAGTGGTGAGGCATAATTCTTAATGGTCCGTATGTTGGATGCTTAGCCAAGTGATTCAGTTACTCAGCTATACTGTTTTTACAACACTGAATCAATATGTTTCTTGTATTTGCACGGTTACTCATGTACTTATGTAATCTTGCCTCATGATTGTCATGCACCCACGTAATCTTGCCCCATGACTATCAAGATGCCTTTCCTATACTTGTGTTGTCTTCTGCAATATCCTAGTTATGTAATTCTTGATTTTCCATTTGGGCGGACATTCTGATTGTTGTTTTCTGAATTATACCTGCCCTGTGTGCTAATCAAAACTACAGTTATCTGCCTTACATGAAGGCCATGTTTGAATACCAAGGATTCCATGCCAAACAAAGGAAAGAAAAGGAAGGGGTTTTGCTTTGATGTGATAATTTGTGTTGTTTGAATAGTAAAGAAAACGATAGATTTCACATAGGAATCATTACACTTTTCCATCATTTGGGTTCTTGGCACAAGAAACCAGGTGAATATTGTGAGGGTAACATGATATTTCCACTTGCTATCAAAGCAAGTAAATTGGAATCCATGCTGTAATACTGCTCAAGGAAATTTTAATTACAGTCATTATTTTCTTTTTTTCTTTTTTACCTTTCTTTTCCTTTGGGTTCCACGTATTCAGACATGCCTTAATGGTGCAGGCTACTGAGCGCCAAAATCTAAAGATTTCCCTGGTTCTGCTGAAACTTTTTAACTTTCAATAACACATTTAAGACTAAAAGATTCGAATACTTTTTGGGGTTTTGGGTTTTTGCTACACTTTCATGTAAGAAAAAACGTTTAATGACAGAAAGGCAATGCTCTAATATGTTGCCAGAAATCATGATTCTTCATAACTGTTGATTGATCACCATTTATCCTTCTTGTGAAGTCTATTTATTCTTTTACTGCTATTTTCTTCATGACTATCGGGAGTAGTGGTCGGTTATCTCTGTTTTGGTGCTGCTGTGCATCTCTTACCACTCTACACCCATGTGTGCAATGAAAACTCTTCTGGTTTCTACTCTCCAATTTTGTAAAACCTAGCATTTGATAAGCATGCCTAATCTCACATACATGCATCATGATTTTGGATATATCCCTTTTCTAATTTATTCACAACATATCTGACTAACCCTTTGTTTTTTCAACTACCACTGTCTTCAGGTGCCACAAAATCTTCTTATGCTCCAGAGCCTTATGATGTTGGGCGGTTTTTGCAAGCAGAAATTGTTTCAAATGACCAAAGAGTTGTAATAACTACCACTGGCCCCATAGATCCTGGTTTGATTTTGACCTTGTGCTTCTTCATCTCGGCTATGCTTCTTTATCTCTTCTATAATGTAAAAAGGAAATGCAATGATTCTACGTCCAAATTAGTTTTAGTGGAAAGTTTCATGAATGGATTATTACTAGCAATCTACATATAATACAGCCTGTCAAATTCGGTTTTGCATTAGAGATTCTTGTAGGAACACGCCCTTTTGTTAAGATTATTGGAGATCAATGGAGTGCGGTATCTGGGGAATAGAATGCTTGAGATCAACAAACATCAAAGAAGGAACATGCTATATATTCCTTGACCAATGGTGGATTTGATGGTTACTGCTTCTGATTATAGATTTATTGCCCACTGGGCAAGCCAAGGAAGTAAAGGGGTCTCAGGAGTTTCAACACCTGGTCGAGGGTTCGAGTACCCATAGGTGGTGAAATCCCACTACGGCGTGAGTGTGTGGTGGTGTGTGTGCGTGTGTAAAAAAAAAAAAAGGAAGTAAAGGGGTCTCCTCATCAGATGTCTGATCCAGAATAAATGGTTTGAGAAATGTGGGGATATCTGTCACTAATCATTATACCTGCTTATACTAGCTTCATGAAATGCTATTTCTTCACTTATAGATTTTGGCTTCTGATGCAATTTAAATAACGGTATCGATGCATGTATTGCACCCTTGGGATACAGAAACATATTGGTATTGCCTGGGTAATATGACATGTATCAGGGAATGTATCGCCATTTGAGGGAAACATTGGAAAATAATGGAAATTTTCGATAAAACTTTAGGATATGTTGAAAGTGACATGATTAAAACTCAAAAAAAAAAAAAAAAAAAAAAAAAAAAAAAAAGTATGCATAAAAGTTTCCTTTATATATGGTCCTAAGCTATCCATTGTTCGACGGAATTGATGCAATTATATCCAAAACGGGTTCGCATAATTCATAAATCATAGAATACAAATATAAAAACATATTCCCCCAAATCTTCTTCTTCTTCTTTTTTTTTTTTTTGGAGAAAATGGATTTTTGTGGGGGTTTTGCAAATTTTTTATTATTTTTTTAAAAATTAATTTTCTGCAAATTTCCGTTGGAGGAATGTATTGCAATGTATTGCTGATACATATTGCAATGTATCACAATGTATCACATGTATAAACGATATGGGGGATTTTTATGAAGGGTTTGGCAAAATATTGCAATGTATCGATATATCACTGATACACATTGCAATATATCACATTGTATCACATGTATTGATGATACAGGGGAGTTTTATGAAGGGATTTTGGCAAAATATTGCAATGTATCAATTTATTGTGATATATTGGCAATACATTGCAATATTTTGTGCAATACAAGAGAATTTAATAACTTCTCTTGTATATCACATCGGTCATAGGCAATATCAATAGTATTGGTCAATACTATCGATATTTAAATCACTACTTCTAGTGGTCACATTTTATGCTGTGACCAATGTTGTCAAAATCGTTATCATATCGCAAATCATCATAAGGTTTGAATCATATCAAATCGCAAATCATATCGTACATCGTAAGGTTTTTTTTTTTTTTTTTTTAAAATATAATTTTCTTAAAAAACATTGAAAAAAAATGGAAAATAACAAAAAACCAGCCCGGGGTTTGGGTGAACAGCTAGCATTGTGGGTTTGCTTTCCACAGGCGCAGTTTCGATTCCCTTCCCCGTGCTTTACCTGATGCATGTGGTTTCGATTCCACAGACGGCTAGCATTGTGTGCATTTGCAGGGAATAGTCTCGCCTTTAAAAGGAGTGTGGACACCCTATCGTCATTATAAAAAAAAAAACCTCGTCAATCTTCCTGCTATCAATATGCACCAAGCAATACCACGACATGAAGTGTTAAAGGATTCTTATCTTTCCGTTATTTTTGTCTTTCAAGAAATTTCCCTAAAAACACACAAGGATCCTTTAATAATTTATGTTCTTGTTACCTTTCTTGAATGTAGAATCACATTGGAAAAGTGGCATTTGATACTATAGACCAATGAAAAAAGATATTTTGATTTCTAAATATCATTCCACAATAAATATAAGTCAACATGTTTGTAACCATCCATAAAAACATTCTAGATAAGTCAGACATCAATTTGGTGTTTCGGCCAGTTAAGAAGTAAGAAATCATAAAAAAAAGCTCCATGATTTAATGTTAAAGAGATAACATTTAATCTCTAATAAAGAACAAATAAAATAATTTACCTTTTCTAAATGATCCCCATCAATATGAAAACATAAAATGAAAGCCAAATGAAGCTTAAAATAGAAGAGAACAAGTATAATTTGAATCGTAAATTGGGATTTGAATTGTAAATCATAGGATTCAATACAAAGGGATTCAAGGTGGGATTCAAATCATTTTGCTTAAGATTCAATGCAAGTTGTATATCGTAAATCGTTAATCGTAGGATTTTGACAACACTGGCTGTGACTAGTTTTTTGGTGATAGGTGCTTATCCACCTAATGAGATTTGTGTTTGATTAGCATACAAGGCACAACTTATTTTTCACTTCCCTGTTTATTTTATATCTTTTGTACTCATTGCTAGACAATTTTTCATAGAATGGTATTTCAAGCACATCATTCAATATTTCCAACACTTGTCACCACCATCAACTGATCCTTTCTCCCAGCAGTTTGGGGTTGGCTTCTAGATGGTATTGGAAAGGGTTTTATGATTTACAATATAAACCTTCCTCTTTTACCTGAGCTCTTGGAATTGGCCATCGAAAAGTCTTTGGCACCACTCACATGCCGGCATGGTCCCCCCCAGTGTTGAGACAACCCAACTATTATATGAATGCCCCAAGGGGTGAACAGCAAACTAAGATGACGAAGGGGCAAATGCCAAGCAAACCGCTGTGTGTGAACGCGCGCATATGTACGACTACTGGACTGAAAGCAAAAAGGATATGGTCAAGTAGGATGCAGGCCGTAGCTGGAGCCCACTAATCCATTGTTACTAAACAGCATTCACCGATCACAATCCTGCCCAACACTGCACATGAGTATAACTACTGTCTGTTGTCCGGAAAGGGAAATTGTAGTCATTAATCCTTTCACGCGTGTTCTTGTAAATCTAGGCATTATTTCCAACACAGTTATCTCTAAAAGTGAAATATGAATGTGTTGCACTTAGGTCAAACTATTCATTACTTCTCTATGTTATTCTATTATGAATAGAATCTTTATAAAAATTTAAAAGGTTTGCCAAACCCACATGTATGTATACCCTTTCCATCAAAGTCACAGCGTTTGTTCCAATATGAAAGAATGTGCAAGATCTGATGGTCCATCAGGTGGACTGCACTGTCTAGATATTCCAGCCCAAAAAATCAGGCCAATTGACTCATCAAGTGGACTACTGTGTATGAAACAAATGGATGGATAAAACAAGTTTTTTTTTTCCCTAGCTGGCTTTATTTTTTAATTAATTTATTTTATTTTTATATGCTGCCGCCTACCTAATAAGTAAACCTACTAGCTTTTCGGGCTAGGGAATCTAGACAGCGTGGCCACCTGGTGTGCAGCTCAGATATTTCATGTGTGCCAGATTAGCATGTGCACTGGTGTGTAGATGGAGAGTGCTGTACATGCATGTGGGCTTACTCAACTTCTAATGTGGAAAGAAACACAAATATGTAGCTAATTTTTATTTAGGTGTAGTCTTCTGTTTTGTAAATTAATAAAATCTATTCATTTATAAAAATGTTTTCATGGTGATATATGTAACATGCAGGTAGGTAAAGCATGTGGTTGGTAGGTAGGTTTTATATATATATATATATATATATATATATATATATATATATATATATATATTAGTGTTTCAAATAGCGCCCGTAGCGTACGCTACGTAGCGTAGCGTGGCCGTAGCGCTACGTAGCGTCCCAAATAGCGTAAATCCCCTGTAGCGTACGCTACAGGAGTCGTAGCGTAAGCTACAGCTACGTAGCGCGTAGCGTCCGTAGCGTAAGCTACAATGTATTTTTTTACTATTTTATTTTTTTATTATTTTTTTCACATTTTCTTTGTTTTTAATGTTAAGGAATGTGACACTTATATTATACTTGATACTTTTAACCTATGAGATTTTTATTTCTTTTCATAATTGTGACTTGTGGTTTCAATTAGACATTATTAATTAAAGTGGTTTGCTTAGAAAGTTGTTGATGTAATAATTATTTGATTTGGCTTATATATGTGGATTGGCTTTTGATAAATGATAACTAATAACTTTTTTGAACATGCTTAGAATTGATAAAATGAATCATCTTTTAGGCATTTTTATAATTTTTTTCCTTTTTTTTTTTCACTATTTATTATATTTATCTTACTTTTAAATTAAAAAAAATAGAAGTATCGTGTAGCTTACGCTACGTATTTACGCTACACGCTATAGAGGGCTGAGCGCTACGCATCACGTTACCGCTATTTAAAACACTGATATATATATATATATATATATATATATATATATATATATATATATATATATATATATATATATATATATATATCTGAATAACATCTTTATATATTCTAACATGAAAAGAAAAAAATATAGGAGGCTAATTAGTATTGAAGTTTGTATGCAGATGTTAGTTTTTATCCATTGTGTTTTGATTCTAAATATACAAGTTTGAAACTGCTACTTGACCTTCACAGCCTAATATGTATTAGTTTTAGCTGTTCTTAATGCATAAGTAGCTCTCCATCCCTCCATTGCTTTCTTCAGGCTAAAATCATGCAGAATGGTAATAAAAAACCAGTGGAACATTCTACTAACTGTTTCTTTATATTTTTATTCCATGGTGGAGCCAAACTGTTGTTTTATCTGTACTTTATTATTATTATTATTTTTTTTTTATATTAAGATTAGTTAAATTTAGTCTGACTTGATTATGTTTAACAGCTGCAGGATTGGGTAGCTATGTAGAGGCACTTGTAAGGAAAGCTGACACTGAGTTCAATGTACGTGATTTTTTCATTTCTGATCTTTGCTGTATTGTGCATCAATAGGGGTTTCCTACTATGAATTGTTTATCTAAATTACATGATTTAGGAGTAGTTTTTCAATTTTTTTTTGTTCTTTTTTTAATTTATAAAATTGTTGTGGTTAGTTCCCTAGTTAGGTAGCAAGTGGGGTTTCAATGAGTCTGCATGTACTTGCTATTAGCATGATCTAATTTGCCCTTTTATTGCTGGAATATGATTTTGCATCTTTTGGAGTTTCTTGTTGAGATCCTCATAGTTGAGAAACAACTTCATCCTGATGTTTTGCTTTTCAGAATGTTATCGCTTTTGCTTTCTATAGAGAAGAAAAGAGAGTTTTGGAAAAGAATAATCATAGAGATTTGATTCTCTTCTCTCTTAATCTATTTTGTTAGACCCTAATACAAAGTACTATGGTGCTCCAAGGGGTACCAAAAATGAAGAAATACAAAATAGAACTATCTACTGTAACACTTCAACAATTCGATTTCTTCCATCATGGTTGTTGTCAGTGGAGATCCTCACACTCAGTATGTCAATCCAATGCATGTTTATTTCTTCCATCCTCTGACAATTTTTATATTTTTCCATATCTGTAAAATGGTATCTGGTCTAGTGCCTGATTTTCGTAGAATACTTGTAAGTTCTAATTGTCTAAATATGTTATAGAGGATATTTCATAAGTTTGCATTGGAGTGCATTGTGATGTTCCTTGGGGCACTTTTGAAATAAAAACAAGTATATGTTTCCTTGCGGCCGCATTCCTCCAAGTCAGGTTTATTGCTGTACTATAACCATTTCTGAATTTTGGCTCATGAGATTGACACTTCTGTGTAGCAAAGTCACAAACTATGGAGTTGTGTACCCCTCTCACTTTGGCCCACTTTACATTTTGTTGCTGATGTTTCCTACTTTTTGGATATTTCTGGAGCCTCCTCAACTTGCAAATTGACATTGTGGGACTTGTGCAATTCTCTCCTTGCTGGTGTGATGGATTTAGAAAAATAGCAAGGGGTTCAATTTTTTCCACTTGTATTTACATGGTTATGATGTATTAAAATTCGAAACTTTGGGAGTGGGTATTCTCATTTCATTGGTTATAATGTAGTAAAATTCGAAACAAGGGGTTCAATTTTTTCCACCTGTATTTATTTCCTATTACTCATTGGTTGCATGTCTCACAAAGCCTGGCTTTTCTGGAGTTGTTTAATGAGTCGGAAGTTTGGGGGCTGAAAATGTGATCATATCTTCAAAAAATCCGTGGCCACTTCCAATCTAACTTATCATGAAGATGATATATTTTGGAATAAGTGGGGCTTGCCAGTGACACAGTTTCGAATTCCATGTCAGTGCATGTATCATTGTGCTCCAACATTGAGGCGTATTGGCATGTATTGGACAATTCCTCGTGTGTATTGTCTGCATCAATGGGAAATTGGAATGAGTTAGAGTCCCTTAACGGTGATAGCTTAAAAATAAAAAACACTTCGTAATGTATGCATCTTGGTCCATGCATACTGTAATGGGTGATGTTTAGAAACCATGGTAATGATTAACTATTTAAAAATTTTAATTAATGTCTCCCGTGTTACTTCTGTGACACTTTGTATTCATGATTCCAGTTGTCATGGCCTGTATGGAACTTTCACTTTGTCTACCATCTCTTTTTCTTGCCCTCCTTTTGAGATTTGAGCTATCCTATCACGGGTGCAGCTGCGGGTGGTGGGCGTCGGTGTGGGTGTGGGTGGGTGTTAAGAAAGAAGAAGAAAAAAAAAAAAAAAAAAAAAGGAAAGAAAAAAGGAGCTATCTGATTCTTCCCTCTAAATGAATCATTTAGGCTCTTATCATTCCATTTAGGTTCTTATAATTCTCCAACTTGAGAAAATTCTCCCCAGTACCAACAGGAAAAAAGAAGGAAATTCTCGAAGTGAATTTCAGTTGAATTTTTTTCCCCTTGAATAATTTTAGCTCTTAAACTTTCTCAAACTCTGTGTTTATAACAATAGACTAACAATAGACTGTGCTAAAAAAATGAATTCTTCCCACAGGGTTTCAGATTATTTACTTCAGCAGGTTGTGCAATAGCTTTCCTCATAAAAGCTGTCATCTTGTTGTATTCATTGTTTCATGGAGGCTCTCAAATCTCAATGTATACCTCACATGTCCTTATTCCATTTGTTGTTTCTCGTGTTGCATGGTAGGTGGTTGTCACTCAGATGAATGGACATGATCATCCTTCACATTCAATATATGTGTTTCATGTGGGAAAGATGAGGATAAGACTTCGTAAAGGAATGATTACAAAGGCCAAAGAACCTTACTCCTCTTCAATGCAGGTACTAACTTTACATGAGAATTGAATCCTAGTTTCAATGCAACAGAACATCAAAACAGATGTGGTACCATTCAAACAAGCTGAAAGCTAATTGCAGGACTCGTTGCACCTTCTATTTTACATGGGTCTTCCATGGGAACAACATGGCAAGCATATAAAAGATGGACCACTCATCTGTGAGGCCCCACCATATATGGGTCATTGCCCAAAAAATCAGTCTGGTTGGACAATCATAACTGCTCGACTAGAGGAAAATAAAGAAAGAAAAAAGATATATATATAGCAGTGTTTCAAATAACACCCGTAGCGTAACGTGGCTGTAGCGCTACGTAGCGTCCTAAATAGCATAAATCCCCTGTAGCGTACGCTATAGGGGTCGTAGCGTGCGCCACAACTACGTAGCGCGTAGCGTAAGGTACAATGTATTTTTTTACTATTTTATTTTATTATTATTTTTTTAATATTTTCTTTGTATCTATTGTTGAGGAATGTGACATTTGTATTGTACTGATACTTTTAATCTATGTGATTTTTATTTCTTTTCATAATTGTGACTTATGGATTCAATTAGACATTATTAATTAAAGTGGTTTGCTTAGAAAATTGTTGATGTAATAATTATTTGATTTGGTTTATTTATGTGGATTGGCTTTTGATAAATGATAACTAACAAATCATTTGCATATGCTTATAATTGATAAAATGAATCATCTTTTAGGCATTTTTATATTTATCTTTTCCTTTTTTCCAATATTTATTATATTTGTCCTATTTTTAAATTAAAAAATAGAAGTATGGTGTAGCTTAAGCTACACGCTACGTATTTACGCTACACGCTATAGAGGGCTGAGTGCTACGCATCACGCTACCTCTATTTAAAACACTGATATATATATATATATATATATATATATATATATATATATATATATATATATATATATTCTATTGAGAGGTAAGCATCATCTGAACAGTCCGGGTCTTGTAGGCATTGTCTTGGTAATTTGTGTGCAATAATTATGCAATTTATCTTCAACAAACAATTGTCCTTGATGTTTCTTCATATATGCAAATGCACACCCAGATACTCACTTTACAGGTCAACACATCTGTTTGTATACATGGGCAAAACCCAGCATATAAGCTTGATGAGGCATTGTCTTGGTAATTTGTGTGCAATAATTATGCAATTTATCTTCAACAAACAATTGTCCTTGATGTTTCTTCATATATGCAAATGCACACCCAGACACTCACTTTACAGGTCAACACATCTGTTTGTATACACGGGCAAAACCCAGCATATAAGCTTGATGATGTACACATCTAACCACCCAATGCCTAGTTGTTAGTTTTTTTTAGTGATTAAGGCATGTTTAGGCATTCCTGGTTTGTAAGGTGGACAGGATGTGTTACATCCATACCACATCACAAGCGAATACATGGGACACTGGAACCTTCCCACTCTTTTGTAACTTGTGATTGAGGGCGGAGAAAGCAGGAAAATGGAAGCCACCTAATGTGTTTCCGTTTTATACGCCACCTCATAAGCTTGTGTGTTGGAGATTTATTGAGTGGAAGGAGCTTGGAAGAGGGCTGGGGCAATCAACTGAAACTTATCTTCTACAATTATTATTATTATTATTTTTCCTGGTGAGTTTAGAGTCTTGCTGGGACATTTCTAATACCATTGCTGTGCCTGTACGTATCTAGCTGTGCGGAGTTAGAGGGGGTGGCAATGCTGCAGCTCAGGCATTGTTCTGGCAACCAAAGAAGGGGCTTTCATTTGCGTTGGCCTTTGAGTCGGAGCGAGAAAGGAATGCAGCAATTATGCTTGCCAGGAGATTTGCGTTTGATTGTAATGTGAGTATTTCTTGCTTTTAAAATCGTGTTTTCTTTCTCACCTATTTAATGTAGATGCCCTGCTTTTTGGAAAATTACTGTTTGGGGCCCTGGTTGACATGGCGAATTGGACACTGTGGCGTACTGGGTTCTGTAGGTAAAATGAAGGCAACAACAAAGACAATAATAGTACCATTGTTACTGAGAAATGATTGCATCTGATCAATACCAAACAGTAATGAAAATTGGAAGACCCTTTGATCTTCTAGGTGGGATTGGGATCAGGTGGGGACCCACTTCACAACACCGCATCTGATCAAATACCAAACAATAATGGAAATTGGAACACCCTTTGACCTTTTAGGTGGTACTGGGATCAGGTGGGGACCCACTTCACAACACTATGATATTGATCAGACAGTGATAGGAAACTTTACCAGCAGTGAACTTCACCAGGGGCTAACATACTGTAATTGGGTTTGGCCTCTTTTCGTTAGTTCCTTAAAATCTGAATTTCAAATGCTGATTGCCAGATCACGCTTGGTGGGCCGGGTGATCGATCTGCTGTGGGAACCCAGTAAAAGTTGACCGCCTTCTCCTTTGTACTAATGTAACTGTAAGTATGTTGAGGTTTCAGAAGTTTGTGCATTTGTATGTTTGTCGCAGTGAAAAAAGAGTACATGTTTTTTGTATTTGTAAAATGAGGCTTCCACTATTCTGGTTGCGCCTCAAACAACAAAGGCATCCTTTTTATTTTGCCTTCTTGTCTCTCTTAACTACTCATATAGCTTCGGTTTGAATGCTTGATTTTGTAGTACATCTCTGATTGCTGATTTAAATGTGGAATGACAGTTTTGAGCATTGATACAGTGGTGCATTTGTGTGAGTACCCATGATGGCATTTTCATAAATACCTATCATCATTATCATCACCATCACCATCACCATCACCGTCACCATCATCACCATCACCATCACCATCATAGCCTTGTCACAGCTATCTGGATCTGCTCCTGTTTTGCCGATGATATGCGATGTAGGATGGGTCATGAACAATTCATTGGAGTGCCAGGATCACACCAATTCAGGCCAGAAGGGCCCATTTTGGAAAACAAAAAACCCCACGTAAATGTGTACTATGGCTTCTGACAGCCATAACTTTGCCACCGGTTATCAGCTTTGCATGTATATATGTTGTTGGGAGCCTTGCGATGTGGCAATTTATGGTGCCGGTTGGCCTTGAGGAATTTCTCGAAAAGGCCATTTTCTAGGTCAAAATCGAGTTTATTTCAAAACTTGCTATTTTTATTGAGTTCTATTTCTTTTGCTATTTCTAGGGTTTTAAGAGTCCTATGTTAATCATCTAAGAGTTGGATACAAGTTTGGGTCTATTTTTAGTAATCTTTACTGTTTAGTATTTTGAGTCTGATTAGAAGTCTAGGTCTTCTTTTGCTTATATAATGCCATTAAGTACATGGTAAAAAACACTTTTCATCAATAATATCAATTCTATTTTCATTTTTAGAGATTCTCAATTCTATTCTTGAGAAGAAGACTGATCTTCTTCTCTTCATCTATGCACCCACAATGCCTATTTCCATCCAGGATCTTATCCTTGGTATCCGAACAAGTCTTCGTATTCCTTCCTTCCGTACACCTCAACCTAGGTCTGGTCCGTTGACAGAGATACACATGTTTATGAATAAATACAGTTGAATTTGTGTATATCTTGAGTAAAATACCGTTAACAGCATTTTTGGTAAATCATGTAGTCAATTGTGAAATTAAACACTTGAAATACAAAGTCGCCGGCATTGCCTTCCATTGGAACTCAATTGAAGAAATTGCTGTCATGCTTTGATCTCGTCTTATCGGATGTGTGCAGCAATTTCTGTAAACACCTGCGATCATCAGCGGCCGTAATAGCATCCATCCACATCTCTGTATGAAGAAGAAGATGACCGCAGATCTACTGACTACATTCCCATCTAATAATTGAATGTGGTGCTGTTCTTACAAATGCTCTCAAGACGGTATTTTGGATCGGATGTTGAATTGATGGTGAAATCAGTTTCAGGATAAGGCTTTGGTGATCTAAAACCCGAAACAAAAACAGGGTCAATGCAGAGATTGATTTGTTTGTTTGTGATGGACGGTGGCTGTAACGTCCAGGCAAATGCCTGGCATTGATGTTTATCTAGTGGGGATAAAATGCGTGGCCCACCATCACCACTGGCGGCCCAAATGGAGTATCGTAACTGTCAAATGATCAGGTTTCAGCTTTTGCACGGTGGCCCCCACCGATGTTAAGGTCTATCAAAGGAAGCTGATTATGTCTTGCCTCTGCCTGGAGGGGCTCTGTGGCGCACACATCACCATTGTGATGTGTGTTTTTATCCATGCCGTCCATCCGTTTTGCCACATCATTTTAGGGGATGAGTCCAATAACGAGGCAGATCAAAGGTTCAAATGGACCACACCGTAGGAAGCAGTTGTGACAATGAAGCCCACCATAGAAAACCTTCCTAGGGCCCATCTTAATGTTTATTTCCCATCCAACCTGTTCATAAGGTCACATTAACCTGGATGAAAGGAAAACACAAATATCAGCTTGAGCGAAACTTCCACGGCTCCCAAGAAGTTTTTAATGGTGAGTCTTCGATCTCATCTGTGGTCTACTTGAGCCTTGGATCTGCCTCATTTTTTAGTTCATGCCTAAAATGATCTGGCAAAATGGGTGGACGGCATGGATAAAACACATACCAATCCGCATCCTCAAATCAGATGCATGGTTTTTGGATCTTATGACCGTTTCATCATGTGTGTGGACTGGATGCTGAGCCGGAAGTCATATGCTAACAACTCTGAGAATTGATCACATACAAGCGCCTGCACCACTCCCTTATAGTACATAGTGTTTTTCTTCCTCATCTTAAGCATCCAATGGCTAAAAACGCCCTGTCCGTGATCAGTTTCTCAACAACACTAGCAATCAAACATTTGTGAGATTGGGGCCTTTCATCAGGACCCAGCCGTCTATGTGCTGTGGCTAGGATGTCAGGTTGGTCTGGTTAGCATGTGGGGTCACGACTATAAAAATGAACGGCTGATAAAATTCGAAGAGGGTACACATTCAACGTACACGTGGCCCAATTTATTAGCAGGCCAGACCACATACAGGATTATGCCAAGATGAAATGACCCCGTCCATCACCAACACGTGTGCCACGTCGGCGCTGTTGCGGAGTCCCCTTGGAAGGAGAGCGGATCGGTGTCTCTGACCGTGGGGCCCACCTTGATGTATGTATTATATATCCACGCTGTCCATCAGTTTTTCCAGCTCATTTTAGGGCATGTCTCCAAAAATTAAGCAGATCAAAATCTCAACTGGACCACACAGTAGGGATTGAATATCCACCATTAAAACCTTTTTGTGCTCCCTTCTATAGATTTGAGGGTTTTTATTGCAGAACAGCTGCACAGGTACCAATATCGCCCAAGTGTGTGAAATCCAGGTCATTCATCAAGCGGGCCCACCTTGAAATACCCTATTGATGAATATGTACCATAATATATACGGTTGGGATGGTCCCTACACGTATGGTAAAAATAGAAGGTTCAAAAAAAATATGACCAACGGTCAAAATTCAATACAGACGTGACCCAGGATGATAGCTTGGCCGGTAGGATTTTCTTGCAGGCCATGTTCATGTGGGTCCCACCTGATTAATGCCCCAGAGATCACAACAAGTGTGCGACGTTGGCACGCGTGTGGCGAAGGAAAGCCCTCACGAAAAAAGTGCCCGTAGTCACGAGATGGAGGCACTCTCCCGGTTTTTACCATTTTATCGCGGTGTAACTAGAAACTTATGGCGATATTTTGGTGACACTTGAGAATCTCTCTCAAGCTTGTACGTGACGAGAATTTAAACTTCTCCCGAGACGCCGAGAAATTTCCTTATTTCATTCAAAATCACCCCAACGGCTACGAATCTGTTTTTAACTTTTTACCCCAAAGCCTTCCCATAACCCCCACTTCCGACCGTTGGATTAAAAAGATCCAACGGCCAATAGTCCGACTGAAAAATTCGACCGTTGGCGAAGGCGCCTCTTCATTCCCAAACTTAAATAAAGGGAAAGCTCCCGTTCTCTTTTCATTTCACAAACAAAGAAAACAGAGAGCAGAGAAAGAAAATCTGAGGCAGAGAGAGGAGAAGAGAAGAAGAAAAGAGGATTGAAGGAGGATCTCTTTCCATTCTAATCTCTTCCGTTGATCTTTGATCGCGGTGGCGAATTCAAACACCGACGTGGAGACGCAGAACGGCCGCTTCCAGGTCTTTCTATCGTCGGTGATCTCGAGCCTTGGTGCCATCGTGTTTCGGCAGAATCAGGAAGAAGAAGAGATGGCATCAAGGCCAATAGTTCCTCAACAACCAAGAGGTAATCGGGATGCTCTTCTAAAAACGCATCTGTCTTTGATTTTTTCGCTGAAAAGAAATTGTTGGGTTTATCCTTTTCTTTTATGGGTGTTGTTTGAATTTTTATTGGTTTTGGTATTTTTCTGTGGTGGGTTCTTTGATGCCTTTAATTTCTTTGATGGGTTTCTTTGAAGATTCTGGATTGCTTCTAAACGCTCTCGTCGTTGATGGATCCTTTTTCTTTTTCTTTTTTTTTTTTTGTGATTGGATTTTTGAGTTTCCTTTTTTCGATGGGTTTTTGATGGATTTTCTTTCGTGTGGGTTTCTTCGATGGATGTTAGATTGCTTCTTTGCGTTTTTCTTTGGCTGGTGGATTTTTCTCCGATGGGAATTTAGGTTTCTTTCTCAAGTTCTCTTTGACGTGTTTTCATCTTTATTGCTTTCTTTCTGTGCGTTTGATAGCTTTTAGCATTTTGTGTTTGTTGTTTTTTCTCTGAGATCTGATGTTTTTATTACTTTCTTCCATTTGGGGTTCCCTTTCTTCTTTCAGCTCTCTCTCTATCTCTCTCTCTCTCTCATCTGGGGTTCCCATGGTGTTTGGGTATCTTTTCTTTATTGTTGTTTCATTTCTTCTTTGAATTTTCTTCTTCTTTTGGTTCTTTACTATGTGGTTATCTCCCTCTCAGATCTGTTCTTCAATGGATCTTCTTCTTTCTCTCATCTTTCGAATTTTTTACAGTTTTCTCTTAATTATAGATTGTCTCTCTCATGAAATTCTGCAGGTGGACCAGCTGCTCTGGGCGTAAAGCAGAAGCCTGTTGCAGGTGAAGGGAATAACAGGAAGGCGCTGGGAGATATCGGAAATTTGGTTAATGTCCGAGGAGGCGTGGAAGGGTAATTGATGCTGTTCTCCTATATTTGATCCCTTCTTTTATTGAGGTTTTCTGTATCTTTTACTGATTTTGTTTTCTTTTCTTTCATATTGATTAGGAAGCCGCAGCAACCGCAACAGAATATCTCTCGCCCGATAACAAGGTTGATTAAAAGACTCTCCATACAATGTTCATTTTGTTTGGATCAACCAATGGTACATGTGGGCCCACTTTGATGGTATGGACATCATCAATTATAAATTTTGTGGGCCAGCAGATGTGGATGGAAGCTGCACAAAAATCTCCCTATTGGATTCTGAATTTTGGCCCATTGAGAGGGATTCTAACCATTTGATTTCTTGAGGGAAGGAGATTGTGGGGCTCCATTTATCCCATTCCATCTCTACCAAATCAACTGCTTAGATTTACCCAAAGTCGAACTACTCCTGTACTGCTGATTCCAACATTTCCTTCGCTTTTCCGGTCTTCTAACGTACTGCTTTGCTTCTGTCTGCAGGAGTTTTGGCGCTCAGCTTCTTGCAAAAGCGCAAACGGGGGCTGTGGGGGCTGCAGCTAATCAGGTAATTGATGTTTTTCTTTTATTTGAATTTGAAATGCGAACAGTCATAATCTGAAAATATGGTTTCCCATCACTAACTGTAGTGTAATTGTGCAGAAATCAATAGCTGCTGTCGATGGGGCTGTTGGAGGGAAGGATGGTGCGAAGGCAGTTAAACCAAAGGTTACCATAAAGCCAAAACCTGAGCTGGTTATTGAAATCAGCCCTGACACGGAAGAGGAAGAAAGCAAGGAGAAATCAGTCAGTCGTGGAATTTCAAGTCGCGCTTCGTCCAAGAAGAGTGTGGAGAGTCTTAGTTCAGTCCTCACTGCTCGAAGCAAGTTCGCTTGCGGGCTGGTGGAATCTGTTCGTGACATTGATGCAGTGGACTCAGAGGATCAGCTGGCGGTAGTTGATTATGTCGAAGACATCTACAAATTTTACAGGCTTGCAGAGGTATTGTTTCATTAATGGCTGTACTAAATCTGGACTGTTCATCAAGGGGCCCAATTGCGTATATGCGCAATGGCACACCTGGGGTCCACCTGATGAATGGTCTGAAGCATACACCTGGGGTCCATCTGATGAATGGTCTGAATGTACTGAAAAATCTGTGATGCAGAAAGACAGCGTGGTCCACGATTACATGGGGTCGCAGGTTGAGATCAACAGCAAGATGAGATCTATCCTCACAGACTGGTTGATTGAAGTCCATAACAAATTCGAACTCATGCCGGAGACCCTTTATCTTACCATCCATATCGTCGATCGATACCTCTCAATGAAAGCAGTGCTAAGGAAGGAATTACAGTTGGTGGGCATAACTGCCATGCTCATTGCTTGCAAATACGAGGAGATTTGGGCTCCAGAGGTATACTACATTTTATAAATCTTGATTGATGATCAGCTCATTAAGGAGATTCATATGTCTCTACATTTATCATTCATCTTGTTAAGGAGAGATTCATGTGTCGCACCCATGTCTCACATGTTCGGCTTGTCGGGGCTGAGCAAATGTTCGATTGAATAAGTCTGAATGGATTGGGCAGTAATTTGCAGATCCACCATATCATTCATCTTGTTAAGGAGAGATTCATGTGTCGCACCCATGTCCCACATGTTCGGCTTGTCGGGGCTGAGCAAATGTTCGATTGAATAAGTCTGAATGGATTGGGCAGTAATTTGCAGATCCACCATATGAAGAAATTGGATAAAAGGATGTGGGCCCACATGTTCAGCTTGTTGGGGCTGAGAAAATGTTCAATCGAATAATGTATACAAGTATTCATATTAGATTTTGATTTTCACCTAATGGATCGGACGGTAATTTGCAGATCAACGACTTCATCTGCATATCAGACAGGGCTTATAGCAGAGAACAGATATTGGTGATGGAGAAAAAAATGCTGAACAAGCTCGAATGGAGCTTAACGGTCCCCACACCGTATGTATTCCTTGTGAGGTTTTTGAAGGCTGCTCTATCTGATAAAGAGGTAGATATATAGGTTTACTGAATTTCTTTTGTTTCTGTTTCTGAATTGATCTCTATTTTCAGGATCTCACGCTTTTTCTTTCTCCTCTCTTCCCTCTAAATTGCAGATGGAACATATGGTTTTCTTTTTCGCTGAGTTAGCTCTTACACAGTATTGCATGATAATGCGTTGCCCGTCGATGATTGCGGCTTCTGCGGTGTATGCGGCCCGATGCACCTTACAGAAGAGTCCCCTCTGGAACGAGACGCTCAAGCGATACACTGGGTTTGCTGAGACAGAGCTTGTGTAAGATGCTCTGCTTGCCCTTTTTTTTTCCTTGTGTAGAGAGTTTTGCGGATTGAGCTACATGAGCCAATGTGGGGTGTGTCTGTGAGTGATCGGGCCAATGTGGCTGAAAAATATCAAGGTGTGGGTCCAGTCATCTGGGTGGGCTAATTTGAATGTGGAATGTGGCTGAAAAATATCAAGGTGTGGGTCCAGTCAAGCGTGTCCGCTTATTTTAAAAGCAAATGGTGAGGTTGAACTGATGATCAGACCTAACCAGTGGGGCCCACAAGGGTTAAAAAATCAATGGTCATCTGAATGCAGACTGTGGTCATCCTGCCTATTCTAAACTAATCATATGCAAATGGGTGAGGTCCAATCATTTGAACAGTGGGCCCCACAAGGGCTAAAAATCAATGGTAAGGATTCAGTCATCTGAATGCAGCGGATAGTACATTTGTGTTACTATCTAAAATGGGGTCCCATTTAATCATGGTGGGCCACACTTGCGGCTATCCCACACTCATGTTTGAAGGTAGTCACTAACATTTGTGTGATTATGCTATTCTTGATTCTCAGGGACTGCACAAAGCTCTTGGTGAACTTCCATTCATCTGCAGCGGATAGTAAGCTGAAGGCGGTCCACCGGAAGTACTCTAATCCTCTACGTGGAGCTGTTGCTTTACTACCGCCATCATCGAAATTCTTAAAGGAGTCGAAGGCACCTGACTGCTGACTGGTTGGGTTGTGTTTTCCCCCAAACATGTACAGCCACTGACCACTGGGTGCGGGTGTTTATTTTTTTTCCATTTGATTTATCGATTTATCATCTTTGGTTGAAGTAGTTTTTGTTTTTTAGAGTGTCATCTCTCTGATGATCTCTCTATAGTAACTCTTTCCTCAGGAGTGGTGTGTTTATGACATGTTTAAGAATGTGTAGAAACAGCTTCAAATTTTAGTTGGGAATGAATGGTCTGTTTAAGTGTGTTCTTTTTTTTTTTTCATTATTTTTTTAATTTTTTTTTAATTTTTTTTTTATTTTTAAGAAAGGCTGTGTAAGAAATTATTCTTTCTTTGCTCATAATATATTGGCTTGTTCCAATAATGGGGGTGTTCCATTCATCAGGTGAGCCCCTAGCATGTTCTGTTTGATGATGTTGCTACCTGATGCATGGACAGGGCAGTCCTGTTTCAAAGAATGAACAGCTTCAAAATTCAGATGAGATTCCGAAGCGATGAGATTCTTTCTTTGTTCATAAAATTCAATCAGAAATTACTTGGTTGTATGCCTAGATCCAATAACGGGGCTGGTCCATTCATCAGGTGGACCTCACTTTGATATATTTTTGCCACCTGATGAGTGGAGCTGGTCGTGTTTCTCAAATGAAGGTGGAAAACAACTTCAGTTTCTGTTTGTATTAGGGGTCTTTTGGCACTGTGGATGGGAGGGGATTAGAGGGGATCGGAGAGGGTTTCAAATCCCCTTGGTTGTTTGGCGCATAAAGTAACTGGGGGTTGCAAATCCATGGGTTTCCAATCTCCTCTTTGAGGGGGTTTGCAATCCACGGTGAGACCTTGGATTACACCTAAAATCATTTCAATATCTACAGGTGTGACGTGTGTGTGTACACTATCATTCTATTGTCCAGCCCCGTCCAAACACTGTCCATGTCAAATCAGTGCTGTCCAAACACTGTCCAAACATTGTCCAACACCGTCCAAACAGTCCCTATGTGCTTGCCGTCCAAACAGCACCGCTGAAATCATTGGTTACACTCAGACATGATCTTGTGCCGGCAGTCCATCCGAGACTTGAAATTTCATCAATTTCAGGCAAAGCATATATTTCAGCGGGCTTATCACAACCATAGTGTTGAAAATTATAGATCTCACTAATTAAAGATAAGTTGATTTAGTAATTAAATTGAAATGCCCACGAGTATACCATGCATAGGTATATTTGGATTAAAGTTGATTCACACTCCAGGGAGCCAATCACGCTATGAGATTTGCAAATCGAGGGGATTTCCAATCCTTGGGGGGGCTGAGCCTGTTTGCAAATCCACGCTCCCAAACAGGCCCTTAGTAATGGGGCTGAGCCTGTTTCAATGAAGGTGGAAACAGCTTCAGCTTCCGTTTGTAGTAATGGGGCTGAGCTTTTGGATTTGGGTTAATAGCCTAAAAATGACCTGGCAAAACGAATGGACAGCTTGGATTTAAAACACAATCGTGGGCCTCAGAATTCACTACTCATTTCCATTGATTTTGAGGGTGCGAATTAAATGCATCCCAGGCCTCATCTCTAAAATTATCTGGAAAAACGGATGGACGGCGTTGATATACAGCCTGATTTTTGTACCCAGTAGTCATCATGGTGCAGTTTTCTTTAAACCCTAAACCGTAAGAGGGCTAAGAGGGTTTAGGGTACCCAGTAGGGTTTTAGGGTTAAGAGGGAAACGCCAAAAATGAAAAAAAAAAAAGAAAAAGAAAGAAAAGAAATAAAAAAGAATCAAGACCTCCGTGAGTACTGGGTACAATGAACGGCCACGATATTTTGGATCAGCTTTGGATCTTTAAGGTGTATTGTACCGACGGGACCTAATGGACGGCCACGATAGGCGATATGGATGCCAAGGAGTTCAAATGCTGCAACTAGGTGCTCGGTAACGTATACATACATCATTTCTCTACCGTGTATATTTTCACCTCCCTACCCACGAGTTCCCTTGGAGAGAGAACGTGGCTCAAGTGTGGAAGATCTAGAACGTTCGTTCGGAGGGCCCCACCGTTGATTGTCATTGCAGAAAAAAAATAATGTCAGTTGTGGTCCATTGCAAATGCCCAAGCGTGTAGAATATCCAATCCATGAAAAAAGTGGGCCTACCAGCACACCAAGTCATACCATCGGCTGCGAGTCTTCCAATGATTTGCATACCAAGAGATCCTGACGGTGTGGTCCACCATAACAGAATAGGGCTGGGTTTCTCCAGGAAGAAATGATCAGATTTTCCTTTTCTTTCCTTTGTTTCTTAGCATAGGTGGCCCCTTGTAATTTTGTTGATTGGGTTGCCCGAAATTAATATATACAATGAGGTTCCTTTTAAAAAAAAAGAAAAAAGAAAAAAGAAAAAAAGAACAAAAAAAAAAGAGATTGTTTTATACATAATGTCCAATAAAAAAATTTGGTTCATCCATTTTGTTGGGGGCGATTATAGATTTTATTTCTAATTCAAAAGAATCACTTTTGCCGGGAAATCATTCTCATTCCAACCATGGCTTGGAAAAAAGGATGGTTTATATCAGTGACCCCAATTGAAAACTAAGTCATAGCATGCTAGCTAAACACCTACATTAGTTTCCCACATTTTATAAAAGTGGCCGTGACTATGCATATGGTAGGCTGGTCCACCTGATAATTAGATCTTCTTAATTTCTGGTATTATGATGTAAAATGATCTGAAAAAAAAATGAATGAACGGAGTGGATAAAGAATAAAACACACCAAGGTTGGCCCCATAGTAAGGGATGCACCACCTTCTTGGGTGAGGCCGGGGTCTCTCCTAATCTGCTTCCCTGCACGTAAGCAACGAATTTCTAACGTGTGAAATTTAAGTGGGCCTAACAATAATGTATTTATTATATCCACACCGTCCATTCATTGTTTCGGATCATTATAGGATTTAAACCTAAAAATAATGCAGATTGAAAGCTAAAGCAGACCACATCACTGAATATAGTAGGAATTGATGCTACCATTGAAAACTTGCCACGGCCACGGAAGGCTTTGATCAAGCTGATATTTGTATTTTAACTTCATCTAGGTATGTGTGATCCTATGAACAGGTTAGATGGAAGATAAGCCTCATGGTTGGATCTAGGAAATTTTCAACCGTAGTTTGTTCAATTCCCACGTGTGATCCACTTGATCTTTGGATGTACCTTTTGGGCTCATTTCCCAAGAATTACCTGATAAAAATTGGTAGACGGTGTAGATCTAACACAAAAATCATGTTGGAATCCAGAAAAATTCCACACCTTAAAAGAAATGATGTGGAACAATGACAAGGGACGGCGGCACTGCAATTTCCAGTGCCTTCAACACAAACTATCCGTACTGAATAAAAATTACATGGGATGGAGGGGGGCAAAGAACCTGACCTCCGAAACAATTCAGAAAGTAGAGCAGTTACACACACAAACAACCCAATTCCTGGAAACAAATGAAAAAGAAAAGCTGTCGTTTATTGAGTGAATCACCGAAATCAACGAATATCGATAATCGGGATGTGGGCAATCTTGTCCCGAGCTTCTCCTCCATCTCCATAGTGCTTTTTTAAGACTGGACACCGTACGATCTTCAATTGTTGAAGCTTGGTGAGGTGTTGCAACTCCTCTGGTAGAGACTCCATCCGGTCACAATACATGATTTCCAGAGTTTGGAGGGCTTTGAGTTGTCCCAACCAACCACCAGGTAGTGATGTCAGCTCATCACCCCTAATCTCCAAATAGTTAAGGTTGGGGAAGATGGGTAAGGGTGCTTCTGATGACATCCCATCATTACTTATTTCTAAACTCAGCCTCTGGAGGAGATCAAGTGGAAGGTTGTGTGGCAACGCCTTCAACTTTGGGCACACAAGTACTTTTAATTCTACAAGTGATGGCATAACCTGTCCATCTCCCTCTCTCAATTCCCACTCCTCCCAATTTGGCATATGATAGAAGATGAGGGTCTCCAGCTTGGGGAATGAGACAACACCACCACTTCCATCATTGTTAGCATCCCCACTAAACTCGCCACCCACCTTTCTCACCTCCTTCATTGAAATTACATGAAGATATTTAAGGGACGGAAGTTTCCCAAGACCTGGCAGTTGTTTACACCCCTTACAGTACAGGAGTTCCACCTTGACTAGATTAGAGAACGCTGGATCCTCTATCCACTTGGGAAGCTTGGAACCTGTGTAATACCATATTATAAACTCTTTCAAGTTTGTGTGGGGCTTGAGGATTTCAAGCACGTCCTCGTCATCATCCAATCGTCCACCACATACGTATTCCAAGGTTAGAGCATGAAGGTGCTGCTTCTTATCCAGTTCTGCCTCCCTAGCTTCGTCCCTGCTCCTGATTTTTTCCACGTTTTTAATTCGAAGACTTCCTTGAAGATGATTGAGGTATTTCAGTTCTCTGCAATTCCATCCTTCGTCACCACCTCCCACAGTGAACTCTGTTAATGTCCGAAGGCCAGTTAATCTCCCTATACCCTGCGGTAAGTACGTCAGCATGTAAGTGCCTTCTATTTCCAGATGTCTCAGGCTAATCATTTTTCTCAACCCTCTAGGAAGTTTTTCTAGCTTTCGACAGCCACCGAGTCTCAAGGTCTGTAAATTTCTGCAATTACTCACCTCCTCTGGCAGCTCCACTATGTCTGTGTGAGATAAATCAAGATATCTCAGGTGTTTCAACTGTCCAATTGTTCGAGACAATATCTGAATGCCAGTCTCACTCAAGTCCAATGCCCTAAGGTATCTCAAATGATGAAATAAATTCTGTGGAACACTGGAGATTCTTGAGTGTAGTAGCAACGTCCGCAACTTTTGAGCCTTATATAAGGTGGCCGGAATGGAAGCCACTTCACCAGCTTCATCACTGAAAATTAGAAAAGAATGACGGATATTGTTTAAGTTCGAAGAAGCTTGCTTTCTAATCTCCACCGTTGAACAGTCGCTTCCTGAAACAAATTGTGCAAGATCATGAACTAAATCATGCATCTTGCAACCGACTATGTTCTTGTCATCGTCGAGGTTTGCATCTTGAAGCAACGAGCGTCTTAGTAAATCATCAAAATACAGCCCGCCAATCTCCTCGATCTCTCCACTTTCCTCAGAACCGATGAAACCTTGTGCTGCCCATAACTTGACTATCATATCCTTATGTAACCACCTATCTTTCGGAAAAACAGAGCAATACGCGAAGCACTGCTTCAGAGCATAAGACAAGTCCTGGTAACTTAGGAACAAAGCTGGTAAAATGCCTCCTAAGACATCGCCTGAATTCCATACATCACTTCCCAATACAAGATTCCACAGACTTCTTGTTTTTCTTGAGCGCATGGCACTCCCTATCGTCTTTGCTGCGAGAGGCACCCCTCCACACTTCTTTACAATTTCCCTTCCAATCGCTTCTAGCTCCAAACACTCTCCTGCACTCCGATGCTCGAGCGCTCCACGGTAGAACAATGACCAGCATTCATCATCAGATAAGGCCCGCAGTTCGTGCCTGTGAGTGCTTCCCATTGTCGATACAACATCTTCCAAACGAGTGGTCACGATGATTCGACTCCCAGGTGCACCAGCTTGAAAGGGAACTCTCAGCTGGTTCCACTTCTCGCTGTCATAGCTCCAAACGTCGTCGAGAACAAGCAAGAATTTCTTTGCTCGCAACATACCTTGAAGGCGATCCTGCAATGGGTCCAAGGCTAATGACTCGCAACCAGACCCAGTTGCAGATTCTATGATTGATTTGGTAATTTGTTTCACACCAAAATCGTCGGAAACACACACCCACATCCTCATGTCGAAATGCCTCCTCACATCCTCATCGTTGTAGGCGAGCTGAGCAAGGGTGGTCTTGCCCAACCCCCCCATTCCAACGATAGAAATGACGATGGGCACCTCGTTTACCGCATCACTCGTTTCATTTAGCAACATCCTCCGTATTCCATTTTTATCATCTTCTCTTCCAACAATGGCTGATTCGACCACTTTTGAGCTTGTTTCTCGATCTTCGATTTGATGCATTCTTTCTGCCTTACCCATTTTAAATTGAAATCTGTCCTTTTCCTTATCAATCTCTTCTAACCTTTCCCATGTATCCTTTATTCTGTTCGCAAGTTTATGGCGAAATGCAATGTGACCGAAACAAGAACAAGGCGAAAGGAAGTTCTGCACCTTTTTATTGCAAGAAAGAGATTCATCACCTTCATCGTCTTGTGATGGGAGGGATTCCGTCGTACACTCGTCTAGTATGTCATCCATGTCATAAGCCACATCTTTGAGCTTCTTTAGCCAATCTTTCACCGGTGGTTCTTTCAGATGTCGAGTCTCGGCATCTTCAAGGACGGCCTTGATGGAGGTGAATGCACTGGAAAGCTTTCCGAGCTCTTTGGTGACACCAAGCAGTGAAGCCACCTCAGCTTCAACAATTTTGCTCAATTTCTCTATTGCAAATGAGACCGGTGAAGCAGCCATTTTTCGTTCTTTCTAATTTTGGGATGTATGGATGGGAAGAAGGGAGGGATTTTGGTTCTTGATTTCTACTTTTGGAATGGATTTTGGTTCTTGCTTTCTCCTTTTGGGATGTATGGATGGGATGAAGGGAGAGAATTTGGTTCTTGCTTTCTCTTTTGGGATGTATGGATGGGAAGAAGGGAGGGATTTTGGTTCTTGCTTTCTCTTTTTGGGATGTCTGGATGGAATGAAGGGAGGGACTTTGGTTCTTGATTTCTCCTTTCGGGATGTATGGACGGAAAGAAGGGAGGGATTTGATATGTGAGAGATCGCTGGGAGGCTCGGAAATATGCAATGGTATCAGGAAGGGAGTGATTTGATATGTGAGAGAGCGCGCTGGGAGGCTTGAAAATATGCAATGGTATCAGGAAGGGAGGATAGAGAAGCAAAGAATGCTCGAAGTGTCTGGACTACTGGTCTGACGGTGTATACGTATCAAAAAAACAATAAAATTCCAATAGAATATTCCCGAGCCTTTGTCTGCAATCAATGAGGCACGTGGTTAAAAATAGGGATTTTGATCATACTGCATTCGTTTTATGGTTAAGTTCTCGAAAAGCGAAGTGTTTTTTTTTTATATATAAAAAAAAAATATTAAAATTAAATTTTTTTATGACATTGGTCAAGGCCAAACTCACGGGCCTACCAACATTAATATATGTGTATGGTCCACGCTTCTATCGCCCTTTCTCTTTTATTTATTTATTTATTTATTTTTGGTCATTTCAAGCTAGAGTCCAAATATCAGCTTAATACACGACTTGTGTGCACCCTATAATAAAAAATAATGATGACCGTGACATTTATCATTGAAACTTTTTAGGCTCACTGTGATGTTGGTTAAAAGTGAAAACTACTCAAGTTAGTACTTTTTGATCTCACGATGAGCGGACAGACAAGGTGGACGGAATGAATCACCCTATTGTGGATCTCAACCCTTGTTATTTAAAAATAATCAAGAACTTAAGAACCGGCCTCTGACTCATGACAACCTTCGGTATATAACAACCATGACCCCCAAAATTGGTACTATTTTGGTATTTTAAAAAAAATAATAATAAATTTCTTAATCCACCCACAACGATGACTCAGCGCACCATCCGGAGTGACAAACCATGCATCACATGTTAGAATCATCTTACCAAGTCAACATCAGACTAATCAAACAATTCCATAAATCAAACCAACACCTTATAAAATGGGCAAAGGAGATTGTCTACACATGAATATGTCTAATCAACAATCTGAGCCATTCATTTGGTATGGGCCATCATGGATCACTTGTTGTTTTAAATCACTCCTTTTGTCAGGCAGTCGATTCTGTCACGGCTTATAAGATAAATTGTTATATAAGAGAAGGAAAAGTTATGGCATGCTTCAACCATCTGCTCAGTGTTAATTTTATTTGTAACCTTAAAAACTAAGTTCCAGGCCTAGTGAACGATTCAGATTGAAAGATCAAAATCACCATAATCTCACTTCTGACAATAACGAAATCATCACGGTAAGTTCTATGCAGAACAGCCACAAAAAGTGATAAAGGCAATCGTGACCCACCAAACGACAAAGCCTATATGGTGTAATTGAAATATTATCGTATGGTAAGTGGACGGTTACTTTTTACAAAATACAGTCACATGAATTTTATGAGCAGCACTCAAAACTCCATTCAAGCAGAGTAAGTCGATGACTCAGCCTGGTGGGCCCACCGTACATGTGCCCAGTCATGAGAATTTGTACCTGATGAGTGATGAGGTTGGCCTACCAAGGCGTGAAAACAGACGCTTGAAACTAAGATGGATAGTTGGTCCATTGAATTCTCACACACTGTTATTTGGTCATGTTGCATTTTTAAGGGGCCCATTAGATGATCTGATTGTAAGTCAACGGTGTAGATGGTTGTGTTTGTTGCATTTCAACAATATCAAAGAGTTCGGGTCGTGGTCCACCCATAGCATGGCTCAACAGACCACCGGTCTGGAGTAGCGAACCATTGGCCCACGGCCGGGCTATTCAGGCCTGTTCAATCGATCAGCCAGGGCTTTCTGTTAGCTCCGAAGGACATCCTATAAGTTACAAAGCAGAACGCATGACATTAATCA
Organism: Magnolia changhungtana; assembly: GCA_030180095.1. Lineage (NCBI taxonomy): Eukaryota > Viridiplantae > Streptophyta > Magnoliopsida > Magnoliales > Magnoliaceae > Magnolia > Magnolia changhungtana. The sequence continues at coordinate 607,337 of JASAUF010000364.1, read as the reverse complement.
GACAAATCAGCACCTTATAAAATGTGCGGTTGAGATTGTTTGCACAGAAATAAGTCCAATCAACAATCTTACTCATCTATTTGGCAGAGACCATCATGGACTGCTTATTGTTTTAAAGCAATCCTTTTACGTGCAATCCTGTCCATTCCATCCATGGTTTAGAAAACAAACGGCTATGTTAGAGGGAGGAAAGTTAAGGAACGCTTCAACCATCCGTTCAGCATCAATTTTAATAGCTATCCCTCATAAAGATTGTGATCCAGACACAGTAAACAGTTCAGATTGATCGATTGGAATCTCCAAATATTCCAATTACGAAGATCATGAACATACCACGATACACTCCCACGAGCGAGCGAATAGCAAAGGTGATAAATGCAATGGGACCCACCAAAGGAAAAAAGATGCCTATACGTTGCAATAGACACGGCATCTAATACAAGTGTATGGCTACTTTTTTTGTCAAGATGACAAAGAAATCATATAAGTGGAATCTTATGACTTAAGCATGCCCAAATCTTAGGTGGTCCATACCACAGGAAACGGTCGTGAAGGAATCCCCACCATAAAAAACTTATGCACTCCACCAGGATTCTATTTGCCACTCAACTAGTTGATAAGGTGACAAAAACCTATACGAAATAACCACACAAATATCATCCTTATCCAAAGTTTTTGTGAGCCACAAGACATTTCTAATGGTCAATTATTATTGTTTCCTGTACAACTGTCCGTATGAAATGTGGATCTGCCTCATGTTTTATATCATGCCCTAAAACTAGGTTTCAATGCCGAGGGACGGTAGGGATGTAGTCATATGGATCAAGTTGGGCTCCACATTCAGGGTCCCACTCACCTTGGTGGATCTAGGGATCCAGTGAAGGAGTCCTCTTAAAAATCAACTCATGCATTCATCTTCGTGGACAAGCCCATTGTGGATCTACCCTTTCACAGGAGTTTGTATCTGATGAGTAATCAGGTTGGTCCATTAGATTGTCCAACCGAATTACTCAGATCATGTTGCATTTCCATGGCACCCAATGCTTCAGCAATTTAATCAAACACGAAGCCACACGTGTTAATAAGGGTTTGCGTTTGGTTAATGTGTAGGGTTAGGATGGTGTGGGTGTGCCAGAGTTGCATTCAACTTGAGCTAGATTGAACATAGGTGCCCTCATGCTAAGATGGACCATTTAAGACTGAATTCAAAAACTCGGCTTCCCTCTCAACCACCAGCTGTAACAGTGATAAGCAATTTGCATAAGGGTAAGGGAAATGGTTAGTCATTACAAATGTATTCTTTTTGCCTTGTTTCTTAAGGGCTTATTCTTTCACCATTAATTGCAGCCAATGTATTTTTCCATAGCAACTGATGAGTGGTGGAAAACTAGATAGTGCTATCACCTAATAGACAACATACTATACCCATTCTAAATTTCAACCACTACAAGAAAAAAGGCTTTACTGGCGGCCCAAACCGCCCCTAAAAGTCTCAAAAACCGCCGGTATAAGATTTTGCGGCGGTTGGACAAATGCCGCTAAAGGGAGCGTCGCTGTGTGTTTTACCAGCGGTTGAACTTTTCAGCGGCGTTTTGGTGGCTGCCGCTAAAAAATAGGATTAACGGCGCTTCTGGTAACTGCAGGAAAAAACGCCGCGGAAGAAAAAAAATGCCGATAAACTTTGAGAAACACCGGTAAATATTGCAAAAGGCCGTAAAATTCGTTACAAACGCCGCTAAAAATGACAAGTAACGCTGCGGAAAGCTCTACAAAGCGCCGAAAGAAGATGGTAAAGTCCTGCAAAAAGTTGCCATGAAACCAATGTTGTAAGGAATCTCTCCAGTGATTTGATTATAAGAAATTTCCCTAGAAGTCATAACAATTAATAGACCATAAACAATTGAAGAAAGAACTAGAACAACACCCACACCAAAAGAAATGCTGGAAGTCATAGCAGTCAATGTCCATCTTACATAACCAGAATCAAAGTGGCCATCACATTACATAACACAACCCATAGTGTGGTCACAATAATAGGCAACTCCAAAACATACCAAATTACTAGATGAACTAGAACTAATTTGAGATAGACTTATAAATTGTGATTTACATGCAGTACACAGAGTGGAGAATAGTACTCACAGAATCTTGCAATACTTCATTCCAATAAATCACCTCGGAATGTCACCAGTGATGATTCTGAGCAAGATCCCTAAAAAAAAATTAAACAGCAAGGGACCCCATTAAAATCACTTTGTACACACAAATCCACACCATTGGAAACAAACAATTGTAGTTCAGGTATGTTCTATTAGACAAACCCCCAATGCAAATGTGTAACTGAAAAAACCCAAATGAGAAGGAAAAAAAAAAAAAAAAAACAATTCATTGTTTTCAAGTAGATATTAGAAAGCATAAACCACAAAATAGAACCAAAGCACCTCAAATATAAGTGACAACAACCTTACGAGTTTTGAGATTTGGCATTTATGAAAGGGTTGAAGGGATAGGCCACATGTAATCGATTGTTCTTCAATGTCCTACATAGTAACATCACCATAAATGACCAATCTATCCCTTACAAAGGGACAAGCAAGATTCGTGAAAATGACCAATCTACCAAATAAAAGCAGACATGATACTAACAATTCCTCAAGCTGTTTGAGCCCAGATGTCGAGAACGGAATATCTCCATATAGCAAGTTATCGGATAAATCCCTATAGAAAACAAACCAACATAGATTTCAGTTAAATCCGCCATTACATTCTCAATCCCATAACTTCAATGCAAGTAAATGAGAGAGATTACAGAGATTTCGGCAAGACGCTAATTGCCGATCTCATCAAGGATTGATCCGGTCAGTGATTCCCCTTCCAATCTCTGCACATCAATGCAACCAACATAAGCATTTGAGCTTAAAATGATTTCATCCAAATGCATATTTATCCTGATGCAATAAAGTAAAACATACAGTGCCTGTAGGCTTTGTAAATCCCCGATGGCTGGCGAAATCTTCCCACTGAGATTCAAATTTGAGAAATTCCTTCACAGAAGATTCATGATTGTAACGAATTAGAAGTTGAAATCAGATAAGAAGAAAGAAGAAAAAAGAAAAAGAACATAAGGTATGTGAGTTACAAAGAAATGACGGTGAAGAAGAGATTGTCGCAAGCAACCCCACTCCAGGAGCAATGGTCTTCGTTGCCATCAGCATTCCAGTCGAGGAGCACGTTAGCAACGTTGCTAAACGACGCCTTAATGGACACGAGTGTTTTCCCTGCGAAACAAAACTCTCATTTCACTTAAAACTGAGGACTGAATCTCCAAATTATTTTTTGCTGAGGGCATTGTTAAAAATAACAAGGATTTGATGCATAACATCTCAGTCCTTCATTTCCTGAGACTTGTAAGCTCTTGGAAAAACAAGCATCAGAGAATACAGGAAAAGAAGCTTAGCCGCTTAACGCATTTTGAGAAAATGACACAACCAAATCAGCCTGTATCTTAGAAATAACAAGGTTACGAGTTACTTCTTAGGCTTTTACATGTCTTCTTGTATCTTAGAAGATTCTGCTGGTTTTTGTTGGAACATCTTGTCACTTGAGCTGCATTCTTCAATATCGCCACAGGACTGATGCCTTTAAGAAAGCATAATTAAGGAAGATTGCTATAGCCAAACAAAAGATTGCTGCTTAGTGATTGTGCCCATAACAGATTGTTGAGGATCAAATATTGCATATCAGACCCCGATTATTACCAGATTTTACATACACAATAATGCTTAATGGAGTATTTTAATTATGTTTTGTTAGTGGATGCAATCAGGAGCATTGATCGAAATAGGCAACTAAAAGCATGAAATTAATGCTCCGACGACACCAAGGCAAGGGACGGACTCCAGGGGACCAAGATCGATGGATATACATGCTAGAGATCCGAGAAAACCAAGAAACTGAAGTTCAAGTGGCCTGAAAGTCAGCCAGAATATAAGATCACAGGGTTCTCACCATCTGATCGGCTTGAAACTTCATACAGGGCCTGAGGAACATAAATTAACCGTACACATCAAATTTGAGATCTTGAATCCATGTGGAAGTGGCCCAACAGCTAGATCAGCCCCTAAAATCATGATTTGGGGCCCGCCTGAAATCTAGATATACTTCAGATTTTGTCTAAACGCCTTATATGAGATAAAAAAATGGATGGATGGAGCAGATTTTGCAAAAACATCACTGTGGACGCCACCTAAGTCAGGCCGTGCATGGTGCACAAGTGCACCGGATGTGCACGACAACTATGCCTCCTTCCAAAATGGGTTGGTCATGTGACCGAGTAAAAAAACGGTCATTTTATTGCTTGCGCAAACAGGTCCGCAGAGGCTTTTTGCGGAAGCCGGTGGGCCACCATCATGGCCCACATGATTGATCCACACCGTCCATCTTGTAGAGGGGCTCTCGAAGATCGAACCCATGTATATATTGTACATCAATATAAGCACACGTGCCGGCCACAGTGGTCACAAGAAATCTCTTCTGCTTCGTCCAAACCGGTTACAGGTTGATTTCTTCTGTGGGTCACACCGATTAGAGTCCAAAACCGTCCCTTCCCACCCGAAACTTCAAGGAGAATGCAATGGATGGAGTGGATTTCGGTTTTGATGACTGATCAGGGGCCCACCAAGCAATGCGCACGGGAGCGCGGTCTTTGTTTTCGCGCCCGGACACGCCGCCGGCTTTACGGCCCACCGCATGATCTTGGCGGTGATCGGATGGCCAATATGGACCGTCCATCGTGTATAGAGGTCAAAACCGTACGCAGAGATACGTCCTTCTTGATTTTGTGTGGACGCCACAAGTACCGGAGCGAGCGGAAAATCGCGCCGCTCGCTTGTAGAATAACGCGCACACTCTGCTGCGTAAGAGTTTCTCCGGAACTTCCTCTGCGAAACCGATTTCATGATTCCTCCGCTCATTCTTGCTGTATAAAGGAGGCTAGACGTGCAGGAGAGGGGAGTAGCAAGGTGAGAGAGACGTGGGTAGCCGTGGAGGCGAGGAGCAAAGGCGAAAGAGAAAAGAAGTTCAAGTTTTTTTCCTATTTACTGTTTTGTTTTTTTATGATTTTAGACAGATCTATCCCACTCATGTCGGGCTAAACCTCTTAGCTAGGGCTAAGAGGTGAAGCTTGTGGCGTGATGGGTGATCCCTACGGCTTTGATTCGTGTTAAACTTGATATTGATGCTAGTTTGATTCTAAAGGAATATTTCTAGTTTTTAATGGTTTATTGTGACTGAAATTACAATAAGTCTGTGATAGCTTTGAGTATTTCTTTCCATTATTTGATTGTGAAGATAGGAAGCTCTGTTGTTCACCATTGCCCCTTGGACATGGTTGGATGATGGAATCCTTCCTAACATTCATACATCTTCTGATTAGTTGTGGATTGGTTTAAGTTCTGTTGTTTACCTTGTCTCATGGGCATGGATTTGTGATGGAATCATACCTAATTCTTATACCTTTCATCTCTTTGAAAATTAGATCAAAGGAAGTTCAGATTGTGCTTTAGTGATATACCCTCCAATTGGATGAAGATGGGACTCAAAATCCAGTTGTGTTCTTGAATCAAGCATAGATCTCCCTGATCTCTACAAGTGGATCCTCTGAATCCCTAGTTTTCTATCTTTGAATTCTACATATTTTAGTTTATTATTTTACCATTATACACTCATATTCACTTGATTTAGATTTTATCTTATTCTAGTTCTAGTTCTGGTTATTTTCAGATTACGTACAAGTTTCAGTCCCTGTGGATTCGACCTCGGTCTTACTGAGTTTATTACTACATCACAACCCTATACTTGGGGAGTGAACACAGATCATTTTGTAAATAAATGGACTGATTATATCTTTTCCCTATATCAAGCACCAAAATTTTCATGTGTGGCATGATGAACTTCTTTAATAGTTTAGGATGTGTTGTTGTCTTCTATTCTAGTTGAAAATCTCTGTTAGTCTAGCAATACACCTCGAAAACCACTGATTAAAGGATGAGACATTATTACTCTAGTTAGTCTAGCAATACAATCAAATTGGGTCATATGGATACAAGAAAGACAACTGGAATTGCAAAATAAAAATAAAATCAGTAGAGCACAGGTTTCTGCAAGATGTGCGAGACAAGAACGTGTAAAATTGTATCTATGTAAACAAAGGTAGCAAGAATCCACTATTTTTCAATTGTAGCAGGAAAACTGTCATTCAAATAGTGATTTCAAATGCAGATGAACATTTTGTGCAGCATCCACCCAAGATTTCTATATCAGCCCAAACTAAAGAATCTGATGGACAAAAGGCTAATAATTAAGGAAAGCTTGATGCTTTGAATGGACATTGAATGCTTAAGATTAATCAAGCAGTACCTAGTATTTGGCAAGAATATTTATGCTTCAAAAATGGCATACTTGGGATATGAAGTAGCAACGGGTTTCTTGGTTGCATCAGCATGTGTATCTAAAGTAGATAGCCAAGTTATAATCAAGGAAACAACATGAAGGAGAGAAATAAGCACACCATGGTAAAAGCATTACAAAACAGAGCAACATATTGGTGGTTAACTCAACACACCACTTGGTGAAATTACAAGTATGCAGGTAATTGGTGAAACATATGGCTCCATTCTCTTAACTAATTTCTTTGTTGTGTTAGGCACACTATTGTTTCCATTCCCTTTTCCTTCTCATCTTATTGTGGTTGTACAAATAAGATGTGCTACAAATAGTTCTCATCTCACTCATGATTATGGGTGGAAGAATCCAAAAAAAGAAGAAAATGAAAACAAAAACAAAAATGCCCATTTAATGCAGGTCCATAGCTAAAATTTCTGCAAAAAAAAAAAAGAAAAAAAAAGTGTTATATTTGTTATTTTTTGAATTTGTTGCACCTGATAGTCATCTCATCCAAATTTAACAAAAAAACCCGAGTGAACTGTACAAATTCTCAACCTGAGTAATGTATTTGAACACAGCCAACAAAAAATATGGAACCAAAATTATGTGACCTTCTGAAGTCACCGCAAATGAGCTGATTTTTAATGAATTGATGCTTGTTTTCAGCAATGTTGAAACGTGCCGAACATATTCTACACCAACTTGCATATATGCCGCACTTCTCTGTGAGTATGTGCTCTGAAGCTTCCATCATGGAATGATCCGGACCTTTTCACTTGAATCCATATATTGAACCAAACAATTTCAAGTTACAAACATGACCATTAAGAAGATCCAGAAGGTAGGAAAGACAAATTTTAAGGAAAATTTGCTTGGCATTTTGTGTTTCTTAG